>JALPQI010015472.1:0-26872 GCA_025490895.1 Thaumatotibia leucotreta
ACACTATGTGTTGTGTGCCTCTCTTTTGTTTTGTTATGTACTTATTTTGAATTTATTCCTTGAAGCCAAGAAAAGAGTAGAAGAAACTGGAAGAGTATTTTGCATCACTAAGCCAACACTGAAAAAAGTTATATAATTCAATGGTCAAACCTGATAAGCCGAGATATTCTTTCATTGAAATAATAACTTCCCATCAATGTCATATAGTTTGTATTTTAAAAACTGGTTTACTTGACTTATCAGGTTTGACCAACCCTTGATATAAGTACAACACTTGTGTAATATTAGCAAAACGCTTAATTATTATTTGTTTTTTACCTCTATCATTTTATACCCAATTAAGTTCAATTTAAGCAAATTATTGTGGTGGCAATCATTAGCGAAAGTGTAGATGTACTCAAACTAAAATACTGGTCAGAAAGCGCATTAACCATTATTGATTTGTTTAGTCTTGAAAGACACTCATTAAAATATTATCACTTGCATACACACAGTTGGACAGTTGTAGGTAGAGATGGGCCATTCCTGTTAAATTCCCAAACTTACTATAGGCAAAGTTACCATTTGGGTATACTCCCCATACCTACAGTTTTTGGTATGTTACCAGGAAGGGCAAATCACTAGTTGGAGGCAGTGGTGAAGTCAACTTACTAGTTTTTAAAATTGAATGAATAATTATTGTATTCATAAAATTTTTCCTACTTTAAGTATGTGACACTACTTTAACTTCTAGATTTATTCTATTACTGCATTCCATTTTGATGAAGATAATTGTTTTTTTAATGATTTGATTTAACGAAAAATATGTAATTATAAGCAGTGTAATTATAGACAATTAATAAAGTACAAAATTAGTAAGTTAGTAATTTCACACTAAAAAAAGTTATATGAACAAAGAACAGTAAGCTCAGGTTACATTGCCCGCTTGAAACCAACTGTTTTAAATTGCTTAAAAATTGTCAAAATTACATTAAATCATTCAACTAAATGATGCTACATTTAATTAATTCATTGTATTATTTAATGATTGTAATTCCTCTGAAAACTCACATACAGTTTGAGCAAATTTTATGCACTGAAAAATTTTATTCGAATTGGGCTTTGGCCGAGAACGCTACAGATGAGGACCCTCTTAATAGGTCTAAACATGTTGAGTAATCATCAAAAGTTAAATTACCGCTTCAATAATATTAAAATTTAGCCTCACATTAACTATAATTCTAAAATTAAAAGATTCTTGGTTCATTTATCTGTAAATGCACCATTGACACCAGAACTATTATTTAATTTTACACAGACAAAAACATTCAGGCAGCTGATACTGACGTGTAGCATTAATTATCTGATTAGCATGATGTCACTGTTCTAGATAATTTACGAAATGTATTTTTAAATTGAAACTCCCAAGTAATGAACACTTTTAGAGTTCACAACTTGGGAGGTTAATTATTAATCTCACACATGTATTTGTCCTTATAGGTGGAGATGACAGGAGGATTATGGCTATGGCAGTTCGGCCAGGCCATTGTGGATAGGGGGACAACCCCTGCCCCATGAAAAGCACACATAATTCTAACATCTTTTGCTTAGGCATTACTAATGACTCGAAGAAGATTTATTCTGGGGGAAATGATGATATGGTAAGCTTTCTAAATAATTTTGATATTTAATTGGATGTTTGGGTATGAAGATCATAGTTAAAAACTGATGACATGTATGGTTTCGACAAGCTGTGTTTACATTTTGTGCCAAACATTTTGCTTTACAATTTTAGCTTTGCATGACGCTGATTCTTGGAGTTTCCAGTCACGTCGCAGAGTTATTTCAAACAGCTGTTTTATTGGTATTGATTCCCGCCTTTCATGGTCCAAGGTTATCGTCCATGACGTGGAGAGCAGGCGTCCAGTAGAGGTGCTAAGCCACCAAAGGGCCGTGTGTTTGCCTCAGCATTGACCCGTACAACGATCGTGTGGTGGTCGACAGCAGGCAATGATGGTAGACTTCTGCTATTTGATACAAGGCAGTCTGTACACGGTAAGACCTTTACAAGGGGGCTTGTTTCTATAAAAAATATCATTCTGCAAATTATTAAAAAATTTGAACACGTATTTTTAATTTTCCCATTAAAATAAAACCTGTTGCTGCATGAGTGATCGTTCGTGTCATATTAGCCAGGCAAATGCATGGCCTACAATTAAATGAATATCCAGTTATGTAGTTAATAGTACATGATCTTTGTTATTAGAATCCTTGGTGATAGCGCGGAGCAGAAAAGCGTTCCACGGCGTTATGTTTCACCCATCGCAAAAGGATATACTCGTATCAGCAAACGCTCGGGACGGTGTAGCGCTCTGGGATCTCAAAGCACCTAAACGGTGAGTAACCGCACATAACAATGACCAGTGCATGTAAAGCATAACATAACTTCGATTAGTAACCACGCCATGCTGTAATCTTAATAACGATTAAATCATCAATCAGTATGGAACTGTGTGGATTCTGATCCATACTTGATTGAATTAAAATGGTCTAAATCATTTCTAAAAATTAGGGATGACTCAAACTCGAACACGTGAGCGACAAAAGACCAGGTGAGTTAGGCTCCCCCGGTACTTCAATCAACTCATTTTTATTGCAATAATTCCTACTGTATACACACACACCACACCATCAGCCTATGATAGTCCACTGCTGGACGTAGGCCTCTCCTATTAACTATGCGTAGGAGGTAAATGCCCATAATCGCCACGCAGGGCAAGCGGATTGGCGATCGCAGTAATGTGTCCACTATGATGACGCTGCTGCCCATCATCAATTTTTTATCAATTAATGGTCAGTGACACTTCAATCCCTTAGTCGACTCTTACGATACCCGCAGGAGGAGTTGGGGTGGTGACAAATGTATTCTTACCGCTGTCACCACACGGCCTACTGTATGCGGTATGAAAATCCATTATTGCCCATCATAACTCATGACGCACCTACGGCGCACATCGCCTGCGCGCATTGGCGCACTTACCGAACAGTTGTGATGAAAAGATATTGCCAATGGGGCTTCCTTACCACTTTGTTCCAGCCCCCTAATCCGGTACTCCGGCAACAACGGCCCTTACCAGAACTGCATGTCGGTCCGCTTCAACAGCGCCGGCACGCACGTGCTCGCGCTGCGGCGGCGACTCCCGCCCGTTCTGTACGCTCTGTACGAGCAGGAACCTCGCGCCGAGTTCTATCACCAGGTATACCATGCGTCGGTTGAAAGTAAAATAATCAACAAATTAAAAATTTAAAAAACCGACTTCAACCGGTTTCTCCAAGATTCCCGATTTGTTTCCATCATTGGTTTCCTCAAATCCTACTTTCTGAATGCAAATTCTTGTAAATGAATGAAAATTACCAAAAGCGCCATACATGTACTTATAACAATTGAAGAGATCCCTCGATTTCTCCAAGATCCCATCATCAGACCGCAACTTGGTGCCAATGGGACCATCTCGGGGTAATACACGTTCCATCACAAAAATAAATTTTAAAATCGGTTCACTATTCTCGGAGATATCGGGTAACATACATACAACACAAAAAAAAAAAAAAATCTAATTGAGAACCTCCTCCTTTTTTGAAGTCGGTTAAAAAGTAAACAAACCTGCAAACTTTCAGAACGCAATGTTGGTTTTATAGAACCTATATTATAAGAACCTGATATATGTGAAAGTATAGTATCTTTATTTTATGCCTTATGGACTTATTACTTTTTCAACAGGACTATTACAATTCATGCACGATGAAGAGCTGCAGTTTCGCTGGGGAGGGCGATAAATATGTGCTGTCTGGGTCCGACGATTTCAATCTTTACATGTGGAAAGTGCCTGAACCAGGCAGCGAAGGTAATACATTTGTTTTTAATTCAAGAGTTCGTTGATTTACATTCACACTGCCTATAAAACTCTAATCACATATCGAGATTTGCCTGGTGAAACCCGATAAGTCGAGATATTTTGTAAATGTCAACCTCACGTAATTGTCACTAAGTTCGTATTTAAAAAAACCGGTTTACCCGACTTATTGGGCTTCACCAGGCAACCCTCGATATTATGAAATGATATTTTAATCAATTATCTAACCGTTTTAATTCGAAATTTTATCTTTCTTTCTCAGTAGTTTCAGTTATTTTGTTATAAAAAAAACTCACATTTATCGCCTACATTATCTTCTTGTGAATCTTGAGTAATAGAAAGCATAGCTTTTTGTATTTCGGGATTTTTGAACACGTCTATCAAAAAATCGGATTTCAAAAGATCCTTTCTGGTTTTATGATTATGTCAATATTTGCTGTGACAATAGGTCGAGAATTTGTAGGTACCATATTCCTAATCCTAAAAAAACCCAAGTACCTATAGTAAATGCTGGTTATATTTTGCGCAGAAGTGGTAGTGGAGAATCCGCACATAGTGCTGTACGGACACCGCTCGATCGTGAACCAAGTTCGCTTCAACCCTCAATACTCACTCATCGCCTCGTCTGGAGTGGAGAAAATCATTAAGGTGAGCTTAATATTTCCATGCATACATGCGTATTTTCCATAATATCACTTTTTTTTAAATAAAAACGTATATTTGTAAGATACTTGGGATTGGGAAGTTTTTGGAATTCACAGTTTGCTGAAATTTATTGAAAGAAAAAACATTTATTGCACAACTACAACTACGCACAGAACAATAAGATGCATTCTTACATATGCAGAGAGAAAATACAGATACTTTTAAAAATACAGACTTGGAGGGCTCAGAGTTCTAGGTGCTTGAAGTTAATAGGGAAAAACCTAGCTCCATTCCTCAAATTCATTAGATCCCTGGTGGTAGCGCGCTGATCCGAGTCAGAGACTAGGAACGTTTGGCTGTTCCAGCGCCGCCGCTCTGCAAATCCAAAGAGACAAGTCACTAGTTCTTCCCATGAATAGTAGAGCTTTCCTTGGAATTGAACACCGTTGTTCTGTTCCGCTAGAATCAAACGCGAATTCTGTGCATAAACGCGAACTCTGTTGTCTTGTGATGGCATCGCGTCTAATCGTTTGTCGCCGTTGCCATCACGTTATAACAAGTATGCAAGTGCGAAAGTAATTAGTACGATAAATTGATAAAACGGGACCATCAAAGCACCTGGTCTTATATTAAAAGCAAAGCTAGCTCTCAATATTAGAACACATTTCGCAAAACCTGCCATGCTACACAAACCTGCCTATATTCGTTGTGTCGTAACCTAAAGTACAAATAGGTATTGTTCTTCAGCTGTGGTCCACTATGGTGTACCCAGAGATGCGAGGCGACCTACTCGAGCACGCTACCGGCTCCGACAACCCGCGCGAGATCTACGGCCAAGACGACTATGTCACGCTGATGCATCACAATGGACAGGTACAGTATCTGGTTTTCTTACAACTGTTGTAAGACATTTCGCCGTTATACTTATGGTGATCCCACATTGGGTTGTTATCTCTGTTATATAACGTTACAAAACAAAGTGTGACAAGGATAATGTTATAGATAGTATACTAAAATGTCAAAGAAAGAAAGATGACGTTACATAATATTTTGTAACACCAATGTGGGACCACCATCAATCAACCTCACATCTGCAATACTCACATGATGGAAAAAAAACTCTTTGTTGTATTTCTATTTCTAATAAAACCACACAAATTAATCAATTGGGGTTTATTAATAAGAGATACATACTTAACCCTAAGGGGTTTGTTGCTCTTATGGACACATTGTTAAGACCGAAAGGGACAAACAATTATTAGCGGCTCGTTAAGTTAACAAACGTTTATGAATAAGGGGGTTAGTTTCTTAGCATATTTTAGATCTGTCAAACAAACAAATGACAATCGGCATCGGCAGCATTACCGGAGAACGTTGCATTCCTCACACTCCCGTATTCAGACTGAAAGGAAGGCGATATTTCTACGAATTGATTCGATCAGAGTTTGAGTAAATATAGCGACGTTATTATATCCGCTTCACGCTTCTGAGCCATGTCTATAAGTTGTTTTCGAGAGTCATCACAAACCGTCTCACACGCAGGCTCGACGACTTCCAGCCTCCTGAACAAGCCGGATTCAGAAAAGGCTTCAGCACCGTAGACCACATACACACGCTCCATCAAGTTATACAGAAGACCGAAGAGTATAACTTGCCCCTCTGCTTAGCGTTTGTGGACTACGAAAAGGCCTTTGATTCGATCGAGACGTGGGCTGTACTACAGTCTCTCCAGCGGTGCCAAGTAGACTACCGGTACATCGAAGTGTTGAAGTGCCTGTACGAAAACGCCAATATGTCAGTTCGCCTCCAGGACCGGAGCTCGAAACCGATTCCATTGCAGCGAGGAGTAAGACAAGGAGATGTTATCTCTCCTAAATTGTTCACCGCTGCACTGGAAGATGTTTTCAAGGTTCTGGACTGGAGGGGATTTGGCATTAACATCAATGGCGAATACATCACTCACCTTCGGTTTGCCGATGATATAGTGGTCATGGCTGAGACCATGGAGGACTTAAGTACTATGCTCGATGATCTCAGTAGAGTCTCTGAAGATGTTGGTCTTAAGATGAACATGGACAAAACGAAGATCATGTCGAACGTCCATGTGATTATACCAACTCCAGTGAAAGTTAGAAACTCTACACTCGAAGTTTTTGACGAATATGTATACCTGGGACAAACAGTCCAGCTGGGTAAGTCCAACTTCGAGAAGGAGATCAATCGTCGAATCAGACTGGGTTGGGCGGCGTTCGGGAGACTACGCAATATCTTCTCGTCCAATATACCGCAGTGTCTCAAGTCGAAAGTCTTCGACCAGTGTGTGTTGCCAGTGATTACTTACGGATCTGAAACGTGGTCGTTCACTATGGGACTCATTAGGAGGCTCAGAGTCACTCAACGAGCGATGGAGAGGGCAATGCTCGGGGTTTCTCTGCGAGATCGCATCAGGAATGACGAGATCCGCAGAAGAACGAAAGTGACTGACGTAGCCCGAAGAATCGCCAGGTTGAAGTGGCAGTGGGCTGGCCATATTGCCCGGAGGACCGATGACCGGTGGGGTCGGCGTGTTCTCGAGTGGCGACCACGCATTGGACGGCGCAGCGTGGGAAGGCCCCCCACAAGATGGAGCGACGACCTGGTAAAGGTTGCGGGTGTCCAATGGATGCGGACGGCTCACGACCGATCTTTGTGGAACTCTCTGGGGGAGGCCTATGTCCAGCAGTGGACGTCAATTGGCTGATGATGATGATGATGATTATATCCGAACTCGTGCCGCACACGAGTCGCGGTAGCAGTGCTTGATAATGGAGACCTAGGCTAATTATATTTGAATATATTTGGGTTCTTTTATTCCGGCCATTTAAGACCGATAAATGGGTGTTTGGGTATATATTTGATGATATCGCTCAATGGCCTAATTCTAAAGTGTACCTACTTAGTGTGCGTAGATGATATAGTACAAGTACAAATATATCGGCGATAAATAAATAAAGTCTGTTTAATTTCTTTGAAGTTACTTAAACTATCAATTCGCTCCGGGCGAGTTGTTGTTCAGACCTATTTCTATTTCTAAGCAGGTACCTATTACATATTACATTTTGTCGATGATTTAAGATTTTCAACAATAATTAAGGACGCAATACGGAGTGTAACCGAATTAGTGGTGATCTATTCAAGGACTTTGCATGTTCAGTATCGTACATGCCTATTCTAATTAGGAAAATGTTGGCGATATTTTTTCTTGAACGCCAGTGTTTTACTGTAAGTATAATTTTTTTAAAGCAATGGAAACTTATACTGTGTTCTTATTTGGAATGGGAGTGCTACGTTTATACTATTATCAGAATATCACGTATAGCGAGACAGAGTTAAGGGTTTATCATGGACACATTTATCAGCATGACATGTCATATCTTTTGTTGCCCCTCCCGCTTGTTCCCATACCACAGAAACAGACTCATTTAAGCACTAGCCCTGTACAGAATGGCCCCCTTATTCATAAACGTCTCCTAACTTAATAAGCCGCTAAGTATTGCTTTTCCCTTTCTATCTTACAGACATATTCATAAGACCGAAATAGACAAACATAAAAAATAAACATTTATGAATGTGGGGAGTAGTCAACAATCTTTTCCGTAAACGTCTGAATTTATCTTTCTGTCTCAATTAGCTGCAGATACTGAAGTTCATTATGACAGCAATATTAATACGGACGCTTCCGTGAAAAGCAGAAGAGAAAAGGTTGTGCACTACATCTGTTATTATACTCACAACAGTACATCTCCCACAACTACGCCGACCAATCCACAAGCGAGGACCCGCGGATGATGGCGTTCTTCGACTCGCTAGTGCAGCGCGAGCTAGAGTGCCTCGGCGAGAGCTCGGAGTCGTCGGATGTGCACTCCGACACGTGCGACGACGAGGCGCAGCCGTTGTCGAACTTCATGCCGCTAGTGCTGCCGCCGAAGTTACGGAGTGAGTTACTTGTCTTATTAATTCCACTACTAGGGGTTTATCCACGAGCGAGGACCCTCGTATGGTGTTCTTTGATTCGCTAGTGCAGCGCGAGCTAGAGTGCCTCGGCGAGAGCTCGGAGTCGTCGGATGTGCACTCCGACACGTGCGACGACGAGGCGCAGCCGTTGTCGAACTTCATGCCGCTAGTGCTGCCGCCGAAGTTGCGGAGTGAGTTACTCGTACCTTTTATAGTTATATCTCTCACAACTAGTCCAACTACAACTAGCACTCTTCTCTTATCCTTGCATAAAGGCCACTTTTAATTACACACCAGCCGCGCGGTACATCATCAGCTGGGTATAAGAACCATGTTATTATAAACACACTCCAGTTTAACGGGAGCAAAATGCTCATTTCCTAGTTACTTAAATATTGACTTTTCTGGCGACATCAATATGAAGCAATGTTTGAAATTAGAGAAGAAAAACTTAAAAAAAGACGGAAAAAAAATGATTCAACGAAAAGCAACATTCCGCAACCTTGTGTCCTGTCCTAATGTTATAGGACCCAATTCAAAGAGCTTCAACTTTGTGTACTTTTTGCATTACTCGCAAGTTATAAACAAAACTATACTAGGCATGGACTCGAATGTAAACATGTAGTCAGTTTTTGAAATTACAATTAAACTATTATTATTAAACGAATGTATAACACATTACCGTATTTCCAATAACATAACGTACCTAGAGCACATCGTACTTACATCGACATTGATGTATAAAAAATGCACTAGTACATATTTTCTCGAAATACATATTTTAATCTTGGTTTTGGTTATAACAATGTTGTTGTTTCAGCGAGCAACAGCGCAAACCGAAGCCAACGGGGGCCAAACAGATTGGCTCGGCTGGTGCCGTCTCGGTACCCGAAGAATTCGCGCGAAGCACAAAAGAGGGGCACCGTCAGGTAATACAATAATTGCAGGCATTCCTTTAGTTACTCTGCATAATACGAATCATTAATGATTTCTTACTTTTATTATAATATCCAGGTGGGTGAATATGCAGCTTTTTTATTTCGTCATTGTCGTTTCAGCAAGTACCTATTGATTGTTACAAGAAATGACCCTAAGAATATTATTTTGATGTAATCGTAATTCAGTACCAATTCCAAGTCTAGCATAATCTAATCATGCAATGTTTTTGAAACTCGTCCTTTCATAACGGTAATAATCGCGATAAATACGAATCCGAGCGGTTAAAGCGCTCTTAGGAGAATCATCCAGGTTTTTTTATAATTCGGAAGGTTATTTATTAAATGAAAGCTCTGGCTTAAACACTCCTTATTTCTAATTAAGTTTTATGGGATTTGGCTTAAAATTATCAACCGGAAACGAACATATTAGTAGAATTTCCAGGGGAATCTTGTAAAATCTACTGCTAAGCTATCTAAAGGCATCGACTAGCGTATAGATTCACAAAGTGGTCCCTACCGCCCCCCGGGGGTGGTAAAGGCATCAAAGGGTCCGCCGAAAGCTGAAAATGCCCAAGGGGGCGGTGACCATTGTATCAAAAATAATAAAAGACTCTTTAACTATAATGCTTTTCAATCAAAACGAATGTAGAATTACATTGATATTCTAAATATCGTAATGTAACATTAATTAAGGCACTGGCCTCACCACGAGCTACTAAGCTATTAACTATCGCCTATAAACACAAAAAAAGACGCACTCCCGTGTAAAAAAAAGAGACACGGCGATATTCGCCGCTAATAGCTTAGTTTAGTATCTCGCGGTGAGACTAGTGCCTAAATATTGCAAAATATCTTTGGCTTTTATTCTTACGGATGAGGAAGGGCGTTGAAAGAAATTGCCCTGCATTAGGAGACGGTCACTCAAAAAATTTAGGAGTCTATGGACTAGCGTATTCAATGACATGCTTTATCTTTTAACACTCGCTAACTGTACGTAGGTCGATATTGTACCGAAGGAAGCTGAAGCGAACTAAATATGCCACAGACGCAGCAAGCACTTGGACCGGCGGGCGTTACTGAGCAAGTTCAAGATGCTGCCCACGCGAGCCAGCGCTAAGGGCAAGCAGCGCTCCAGTGGGGCCGAGCGACGTGCTCCGAGGGGGCTCGAGGTAGTGTTACTGATTTATAAGGTTCGACCGAGATCTCGGCATTCTCGGCCAAAAATCGAGCAGAGATATCCCTCTCGGCTCTCGGCCAAAAATGGCCGGAACTCTCGGCCGTGGCCGAGATTCGTAATGAGCCAATGTAATTGGCGAGCTTGACGCCATCTCGCGAACTTACTGCGATTTTATTGGTGTCATATTGACATGAACTGACTTCAATTTCACTTTTAAAATGAACGGAAGGAATAATTTAGAGTAAGTTACCCCTATCATACTATCGATAAAAATACCTAAAATTCGAATACCTGTTTTTGGGGTACCAACATAAAAAAAATTCAAAAAATAAAATATCCAATAAAAATTGCTATATTTAGTTTGACGTTGGACTAACTATAATATGTATTTGCTAGGGACTTTTTATGTAATTTATATGTTATTTATCCTTTATACCAAGAAGTCTCGGTCTCGGTCTCGGCCGAGACTAAAATATGGGTCTCGGTCGGACCTTACTGATTTAGGGTGGATTACACCACCACCGATCAACTTTTTGGACGCCAATGACTGATATATCGGCACTGGAGGTTCAGCACTAAATACCGATATAAGGGGTGGCCCATTCAAATCGGTCAGTATGGGAAAGTTTGAAACTATAAGACATACGAAGATCTGTTTAGGAACATGTCATCGATTTTAATAATAAGGAAAACTGCGTTGATAAATATGAAAAAAAAAAACACTTTTTTTCTTAATATTTACACAATAAACACCTAGTAAAATAAATAATAAATTTAAGTACGTGAAAACAATGAATTCCATTCATTTTAGCCATCATGTTTCTTAGAGAAATTTACTGCTTAAGACCTACACAAACGATATCTGAATAGAAATAGTGTAAGTCAATTTTTTCAAAACAACCGGGTTCGGTTCCCTACCTGGGACACCTGGGTATAGTTTCTTTTTTCAAATGTATGAATGCAGTTTTTCTTTTTATCATAATCCGTG
Organism: Thaumatotibia leucotreta; assembly: GCA_025490895.1. Taxonomy (NCBI): domain Eukaryota; kingdom Metazoa; phylum Arthropoda; class Insecta; order Lepidoptera; family Tortricidae; genus Thaumatotibia; species Thaumatotibia leucotreta. The sequence continues at coordinate 11,635 of JALPQI010015472.1, forward strand.
ACATGGTTCCTAAGAACAAATCTTCGTATGTGTTATAGTTTCAGACTTTCCCATACTGACCGATTTGAATGGGCCACCCTGTATAAGTCACGGTCCACAGAGCAATGTATACCTACATGCACGTGCGTACAGTTCAATTCAGTTCAGTACAGAATAGATCGATACAGTAGTAAATAAACAATTGCAATCTTGCCTATTATTGTAATTGAATGCTCAATTAGCGTCATATAACTGACCACGATTTTTGTAAGATCCACTATACTCTGTTTGGTTAGGTATTTAAAAAAGGTAAACAATCTTGCAGTATCTTTTTATTGAAAAATGCATTTAAAAATCCAAACTAGGTACTTAATGAATCAAAACAAATGTAAATCACTCTATTTCCTTGTTATATTATGTATATTTACTAAAATTTATTTTCTACTCGTAGTTTTCAATAAAAAGATACTGCAAGATTGTTTTCTCAAACTTGCTCCGGAATGTTGATGTTACTTACTTTAAATTAAGCCCGGAAATACTATGTATCCGGTGTTATATGCTAAGATGATATGTAAAGAGATTTCATGTATTTATTTCACACCTAGGACGGCAAACAAACTGTCTTTTGTTTTGAAACGTCAAATTGTGACACTAGGTCTTGACATTCAGCCACAGAAAAAAAAATAACCTAAGAACTAATGTCTATACCAACAGGTAAAAGGATACCTCAAACAGATTAAAAAAAAGTTAGGCGCGAATGTTTTTTTTAATGTTGTCCGATACTGTACAGTCAGGGAATTTAATTTCCTACCCATTTCGTAGAAATGTTGTTAGGCATTCACGATGCATTAAGGTCGAAATTTTAATTTTAGTATTGATATGTCACATACCCATTATTTGTCAGTGTCACTGCACGTCACAAAGAACCTCTTTACGAAGTTATTTACTTTTCTAATAAATAATTAAACACATGGCAGATGCTGTCAGTGTCAGTCGAGAAAATTGTGAAATAATTTTCAAAAGCGAAATTAATTTTAAAAATTATAAAGTGATTGCCGCAAATCGTGAAGTATTGTGAGCGCAAATGTTGGAGTTACACCAGGAAGGAGTAGGGATTCATGAAATAACACGTTGGTTAAATGTGATTAGGAACACTGCTCGCCGTTGCAAAGGCAAAATAACCATCGCCTGCTAGCATTAGCCGAAGACCAACGCCGATTAATGCGACGTCAATATAATTTGGATGGCTCTACGACAACAGGACGGTTTGCAGAAATGTTTGACGTTCAACCTAGAACAATAAGGAATTGCCTACACCCAATGAATTTTCATCACAGGCGGCCTGCGAAAAAAATTGCATTGACCGAGGCTCATAAAGCAGCGCGACATCACTTCGCCCATCAGTAATTAAATCTTGACTAGACATCTACAGCATTTTCCAGGTCTCAAACCGGAAGATTACATTTGTGGCGTGGTCATTCGCGATCTTGGTGGATACACGTGTTTTTAATTGAATTTTTTAGGACTATTGTGTTAATTTGTTGCGTTGAAAACTTATTTTTTTTAATAAACACCCTGGTCAAGTGATTGATTAAATAAGATTGAATGAGATAAAATAGTGTTATTGTTATGAATAATATAAATAAAGAACATCCGTTATGCTTTTATTGAATTGTCACTTAGTCAATTAATAATATGTTAGTTTATCGACAGAAACATTTTGCTTTCAGCCTATATATCGGCACCAGCGGCCCTACCGCGAACTTTGAAATCCGCTAATTTCGAGAATTTCTCTCACTCTCTAATGACGCCTTCGTTAGAGTGACAGAGAAAAATTATCGGTATGTCGCAGAGTGACAACGTTGGCGTCACATTGTATTAAGATAAAATTTGTTGCTGTGTATTTCAAATAATTTCAATTGTTGATAATGTTGATTTCATATTTGGTGGTGCCATCTATTGGCAGTCCTTGGAAGCGTCGAGCAGTTTTGCTCGGGTGCGGTCGGCGCAGAACTAGTAGCGGTTAGGTTGGCTAACCTGAATAATGAAAGTGACAGTTGGCCAACCTTACAAGAATTGAATTGGTGGGAAACGGCTTCATGGCCGTCATTCTGAATTGAACCGTTGAATCGTCACAACATCTTGCTAGTTCTGCGACGAACACACCACGTTTCCAACAAAGTGTTAGAATAACTTAATTAGCCTTATCATTGATTATACTCCGATTGTAATTAGAGAATAGAAATCTGTTGAAAGTATTCTATTGTGTTTTGTGAATTACCGTCACGCACGAACCCAGTGGCAATGAAACCCTAGACAAGAATCCGTCATCAGAAGTGGAAACCGGACGCCAATCCCCACGGCTACCAGCAAGGCGTAGGAATGATCAAAAATGGCGGTTGATTATGGAACAACAAAACAAAAATTTTATGGCTTTGTTGCAAACTCTAAACAAGCCGCAGTCATCCACACCTAAAGATCTACGCCTACCAGAGTTTGATCCAGATAAACAAGACATCGATGCACGAGCCTGGATATCAACCGCGGACATGTGCATCGACGACCCACAAAATCATGGCACAAGTCTGATGATTGCTTTGAGCCGCGCTCTCAAGAATCGTGCTTCAACCTGGTTTTCTAGAGCAGCCTATCCCGGTATGACCTGGACCGACTTCAAAGAGCTCTTCATAGCAAGGTACGATACGTCTGAAACCAGTGCCGCCTATCTTATAGACCTTTATACCAAAAAGCCAGACGATAAAGAATGCTTAGCTGCTTATGCTTCGAACTTGATGTCGTCCATTATGTCAAGATGGAATGGCTTGACTACTGAGCAAATAGCTATAGCTACGGTGCTGGCTCATATTTCTCGTCACGAACCACGTGTTCAACGGTTATCCTTCACAACCGATATTAAAACCCGAAGTCAGTTGCAACAAGAGCTCAAAGCGGTGTCATTTTTAAAGAGAAAAGCCTCGGAGAATAGCTCATTAGATGAACCAGAGACGAAAAAGACACGCATAACAAGTTCACAAGCGAACATTAAGTGTTTTTATTGCGGCAAACTTGGCCACAGGGCTCCGCAATGCTTTGCAAAAAGAGAAGCGAACCAGCAAGAGGCCCGGATGAAGACCAACGCTACCACCAGGGACCAAGCTACTGAAAGACCCGTCACTTGTTTCACCTGCCGGAAGCAAGGACACTACTCACACAACTGCCCAAGTAGGAGCGGCCGGGAGGGAAGCAGCAGCGAAGCCAGCAGCTCGAAGCAGAAGCGTGTCGACGTGTGCGTCGTGGGCGGCCCTATAGGACTACTGCGTCATTCTGGTGAGCATTTGCCGTTTTATTATGATTCGGGAGCGGAATGTTCACTAGTTAAGGAATCTGTATCACGTAAATTTAGTGGCAGGCGAATAAACGATAATGTGACTATGTTTGGTATAGGCCAGGCTTGTGTAGTCTCGACAGTACAAATTTTGACTACTGTAAAAATTGACGATGTAACATTCGAGATTCTTTTACATGTACTTCCTGACAATTACTTGCGACATGGAATCATGATTGGACGCGAAATTTTAGCAATTGGTATAGCTGTTCACATGACAGCGGATAAAATCAAATTTGAAAAAGTCCGTATTGTCGAATCATGTGACCTTGTCGCAGATACTAAGATTGACTTTGACCTGATTGATACCGATTGTGCCCCTGCTTCAAAACCAAAATTAATAGAGGTTTTGAAATCTTTCGAAAGTTCTTTTACGACTGGCATACCTACATCTTCTGCGGATACTGAGCCGATGAAGATACGTCTTAAAGACCCCCATAAGACAGTTAATCGCCGTCCTTACCGATTAAGCCCCGACGAGCGACAAGTTGTAAGAAATAAGGTTAATAGCTTACTGCATGCAGGTGTAATTCGCCCTAGTGCATCGCCATTTGCGAGTCCCATACTTTTAGTAAAAAAAAAAGATGGGTCTGATAGAATGTGCGTAGATTATCGCGAATTAAATGACAATACTGTGCCTGAACGGTTCCCCTTGCCGCTTATCTCTGACCAAATTGCTAGATTACATGGTGGTTACGTCTTTTCGATTCTCGATTTAGCATCAGGTTTTCACCAGATCCCAATAGAGCCAGAGTCAATCGAACGAACAGCATTTGTGACCCCCGAGGGTCATTACGAATATCTTACGATGCCTTTCGGGCTACGCAATGCACCATCAGTTTTTCAACGTGCTCTTATTAATGCTCTCGGCGATCTTGTGAATACCTACGTTGTGGTGTATATGGATGATGTTCTTATAGTAGCAAAAAATGACACTGAGGCTCTGGAGCGGTTGCAAGTGGTACTTAAAGTTCTGGCCGAAAAAGGTTTTTCGCTGAACCACAAAAAATGCGCTTTTCTGAAACGAAAAGTAGAATACCTGGGATATGAGGTAAGTGAAGGCCAAATCCGCCCAAATAGTCGTAAGATTGAAGCTTTAACCGGTCTACCGCCACCAAACACAGTGACGCAGTTGCGACAATTCATCGGACTGGCCACATACTTTCGGCAATTCGTGTCGAAGTTTTCACAAATCATGGCCCCATTATATTCTCTGACCTCTGGAAATGGTAAGGTAGACTGGAAACCGGACCACGAGGCTGTCAGACAGCAGATCATTTCAATCCTCACCAACGAACCGGTACTTACAATTTTTGATCCAGAATTAACAACAGAACTGCACACGGACGCGAGTTCGATTGGATACGGCGGTGTGCTGATGCAACAAAAAAATGGTAAGTCACACGCAATCGCTTACTATAGCAAACGCACGACAGCCGCGGAGTCTAAATACCATTCTTACGAGTTAGAGACTCTCGCGGTTGTTAACGCCGTCAAACACTTCCGGCATTATCTGCACGGACGCAAGTTCACCGTGGTAACCGATTGTAGCTCTCTCCAATCAACACGGACGAAGTTAGATCTAACACCGCGTGTCCACAGATGGTGGGCTTTCCTACAAGGGTTTGATTTTGATATTGTTCACCGAAATGGCAAAAGAATGTCTCACGCCGATTTCTTTTCGAGGAACCCGTTGCCGATTGACAATACCATGATCGCAATCGCAAAGGTACAGTCCAAACAGGTAAACCTGACTGAGTTAAGTGATAATTGGTTGATGGCGGAACAGCAAAAAGATGAGCAGCTTTCAAAACTCATGGTCGAATTAAGGGAAGGGAAGCTGCATGTTGACGTAGCAAAGACTTACGAAATTCGATCGGGTATAATTCATCGAAAAATTCAACGTCACGGTAAGACCCGTTGTTTGCCAATAGTTCCTCGATCATTTCGTTGGTCTGTCATCAACAATGTTCACGAGGGATTACTACACTTAGGATGGGAGAAGACTTTGGAGAAGGTGTACGATCTCTACTGGTTTGACAACATGGCAAAGTACGTACGGAAGTTTGTCGAGAATTGCATTGCGTGCAGAATCTCCAAATCGAATTCTGGTAAGATACAGGCAACGATGCATCCTATACCTAAGATAGCAATCCCGTGGCACACGGTGCACATTGATGCAACTGGGAAACTGAGCGGAAAGAACAACAAAAAGGAATACGTCTTCGTGCTAATTGATGCGTTCACCAAGTACGTATTGTTACAACATACGCACAATATTGATACAGCTAGCAGCATTAAGGCTCTCAAAGGTAGCGTAGCTCTGTTTGGTGCGCCCACCCGTCTGATAGCTGATCAGGGTCGGTGCTTCGCCAGCAGAGATTTCAAAGACTACTGTAACTCGGTCAACATAAAACTTCATTTAATTGCAACAGGGAGTTCACGTGCCAACGGACAGGTAGAACGCATCATGAGTACCTTAAAAAATATGCTAACAGCAGTCGAAACCAGCAATCGATCTTGGCAAGATGCTCTTCCAGACGTCCAGCTTGCTCTTAATTGTACCATGCACAGAGTCATAAAAGCTAGCCCGCTGGAACTTCTGATTGGTAAGGTTGCACGACCTCTCGATATCCTGTTTATTAACGAGGACGAATCTGAAGTCGACATCAATCAAGCTAGGAAGCAGGCAGTGGAGTGTATGGAAAAGGCTTCTGCAAGTGATAAGGTAAGATTTGATTCCACTAAGGCAAAAGTAAGACCGTTTTCTAAGGGTGAATTTGTTTTGCTAAAAAATGAGGAGCGGAATCAAACAAAACTTGACCCCAAGTTTAAAGGCCCCTTCAAAGTATCAGAAGTATTAGATGGAGACCGGTATATTCTTCGAGCTCTTAATTCCAACAGAACTTATAAGTACGCACACGACCGCCTCCGAAAGATGCCTGACAGTAATTTACAAGACATTGACTCTGAAATCGTCGACAGTGACAGCAATGATAGCATGCGCGATAATTGTACCGACGATGACAGTAGTATTGGCAACATAAATAAAAACCAGTAAAAGTGCTTCATAACAATGGCTTTTAATAGTAATCAATCAATCATTTGCATAAGTTAGATTACATGTGGAGACATAATTTAATTAGAAAATAATTATTGTGAGTGGTGATTTGAGTTACGCTGAGGGAGTGTCCATGGAATTCGGTCACCTTTGCGCAATGTTAAGTATTGTCGGTCATTCTTGGGGCTGTCCATGGATTTCGGAGCCTTCGAGAATTGTCCAGGAGTGTCGGTCATCCTTAGGGGTTGTCCATGGAGTTCGGTACCCTTAAGGATTGTCCAGAAAAGTCGGTCGTCCTGGGCCTGTCCTCGGAGTTACCCGGTTAAGGCAAGGTGACTATCGGACATCCCAGGACTGTCCAGGAATGTCGGTCGTCCTCAGCTGTCCATGGATTTCGGTCGCTTTTGAGGACTGTCCAAGAAAGTAACTAGTTTGCTTTGTGGTTATTGCCCTAGGACTGCAATGTGAAGAGTGATATTGTCGTAAAAGTAGTACCTAACCGTAATAGTTACAAAACAGAAGTTTGAAAAATGCTTGTGTCAGTTAGGTCGATGCAATCTTATTCTATTTCGTAATGTGTCAATTTGTGACACGGCCAACTTTCTTCTTTTTTTGTTTATTACATTACATGGTCAGGTTGGCCGAGACTGAGCAATTACTGTGGCAAGTACGTTTTTCTTTTTCAGGTCCGTCACACTCACACGAGGACGTGTGAGATGTCAAGATGGCCGTGTCGCAGAGTGACAACGTTGGCGTCACATTGTATTAAGATAAAATTTGTTGCTGTGTATTTCAAATAATTTCAATTGTTGATAATGTTGATTTCATATTTGGTGGTGCCATCTATTGGCAGTCCTTGGAAGCGTCGAGCAGTTTTGCTCGGGTGCGGTCGGCGCAGAACTAGTAGCGGTTAGGTTGGCTAACCTGAATAATGAAAGTGACAGTTGGCCAACCTTACAAGAATTGAATTGGTGGGAAACGGCTTCATGGCCGTCATTCTGAATTGAACCGTTGAATCGTCACAACATCTTGCTAGTTCTGCGACGAACACACCACGTTTCCAACAAAGTGTTAGAATAACTTAATTAGCCTTATCATTGATTATACTCCGATTGTAATTAGAGAATAGAAATCTGTTGAAAGTATTCTATTGTGTTTTGTGAATTACCGTCATGCACGAACCCAGTGGCAATGAAACCCTAGACAAGAATCCGTCAGGTATTTACGAATTTCTTAATTCGCGGTAGTAGACCAGTGTCTGGATTCGTCGACAATCAAAAATTTAAACTTCGATTCCGAGTTCCCGATTCATTCAAATATAGCAAGACTGAAAGCGATAGAAATATATTTATTATTTTGTTAGATTTTCGATTACTGTCATCCATTTTTAGCAGTGCCTTGACGTTTTACAGTTCCCCATGTCAACGTTCTTATTCATATCAGTTGCCTAGTAACACAAACGAATGCGTCTGATATGTCAAAGTAACGTTGTGCTTAGTAGATAGCTCTTATGATGACTGTTTGCTATACGATATTGATCCTTAGGTGGGTAGGAATTTAAATTCCCCGACTGTACTATTGGTTTATTTACAAATCAAATAGTATGGTTCGGCGAAATCAGTTCGTTTTATTTCATGGCAAGTTTGAGAAAAGCACTATACAAATCTCGGCGAGAAACCGGGTTACAGGCCGCGTATTCCTATCTGCTGATATGTCAAAGTAACGTTGTGCTTAGTAGATAGCTCTTATGATGACTGTTTGCTATACGATATTGATCCTTAGGTGGGTAGGAATTTAAATTCCCCGACTGTACTATTGGTTTATTTACAAATCAAATAGTATGGTTCGGCGAAATCAGTTCGTTTTATTTCATGGCAAGTTTGAGAAAAGCACTATACAAATCTCGGCGAGAAACCGGGTTACAGGCCGCGTATTCCTATCTGGCCTCAGTTCCTTCGGCCAGATATATCTACTTGGCCTGTAACCCTTCGTTTCCCGTCCTCTATAGTAATGTACTATTACCTTTTTTTTAAACACCAAACCAAACAGAGTATAATTGGGTTCTCTTATTGAAATTGTCAATTTACAATGGTGTAACTAGATGTCGTATTTCAGAACGGGCCGCGGTCCAGAGTAGCGCGGCGCTTGCGCGCGTCCGCGACCAGCGCGGCGGCCTCGTCCGACCGCGACTCGGACGAGCCCGCGCGTCCGCTCTACTACGCTGAGGGACGGGTGAGTCACAACTAGTGGTTTGTCTTCATTCTGAACATACGTGTAATGAATAACTAGCTTAATGACCAGAGTAGCGCGGCGGCCTCGTCCGACCGCGACTCGGACGAGCCCGCGCGTCCGCTCTACTACGCTGAGGGACGGGTGAGTCACAACTAGTGGTTTGTCTTTATTCTGAACATACGTGTAATGAAATACTAGCTTAATGACCAGAGTAGCGCGGCGGCCTCGTCCGACCGCGACTCGGACGAGCCCGCGCGTCCGCTCTACTACGCTGAGGGACGGGTGAGTCACAACTAGTGGTTTGTCTTCATTCTGAACATACTTGTAATGAATAACAAGCTTAATGACCAGAGTAGCGCGGCGGCCTCGTCCGACCGCGACTCGGACGAGCCCGCGCGCCCGCTCTACTACGCTGAGGGACGGGTGAGTCACAACTAGTGGTTTGTCTTCATTCTGAACATACTTGTAATGAATAACTAGCTTAATGACCAGAGTAGCGCGGCGGCCTCGTCCGACCGCGACTCGGACGAGCCCGCGCGTCCGCTCTACTACGCTGAGGGACGGGTGAGACACAACTAGTGGTTTATCTTCATTCTGGAAGTACTTGTAATGAATAACTAGCTTAATGACCAGAGTAGCGCGGCGGCCTCGTCCGACCGCGACTCGGACGAGCCCGCGCGTCCGCTCTACTACGCTGAGGGACGGGTGAGTCACAACTAGTGGTTTATCTTCATTCTGGAAGTACTTGTAATGAATAACTAGCTTAATGACCAGAGTAGCGCGGCGGCCTCGTCCGACCGCGACTCGGACGAGCCCGCGCGTCCGCTCTACTACGCTGAGGGACGGGTGAGTCACAACTAGTGGTTTGTCTTCATTCTGAACATACTTGTAATGAATAACTGGCTTAATGACCAGAGTAGCGCGGCGGCCTCGTCCGACCGCGACTCGGACGAGCCCGCGCGTCCGCTCTACTACGCTGAGGGACGGGTGAGTCACAACTAGTGGTTTGTCTTCATTCTGAACATACTTGTAATGAATAACTGGCTTAATGACCAGAGTAGCGCGGCGGCCTCGTCCGACCGCGACTCGGACGAGCCCGCGCGTCCGCTCTACTACGCTGAGGGACGGGTGAGTCACAACTGGTTGTTTGGCTTTGTTTTTATCTTTTATTGAATAAAAAGAAAAGGGTTTCGTCACGCAGTGACGATGTCACCCTCGTTGATGAGATCACATGTTCCTTAATTACTTAAAATATAATATTTTTAGTACAGATGGTGCCATTTTTAGGTTCTAGTGCGAGAAGTGTGTCATTTTACGTCAGGTCCAAAACTTCGGAGGGCCATCTGCACTAAAAAACGTCGTACGAGACACGTGCAAACACGAAATTCGTAACTCGTGTCGATTTAAAACATCGCCACTCGTTTAGAATTCCATATTTTTCGCACTTGTGTCTTAATGTACTATTATGTATGTTTACTAGAACAACTTAAAATATAATTTGCACAACCTGCCAGCCTCATCCGACAACGGCGAAGCCAGCATGCTGTTGCAAGACCCACAGTGGCGTGCACACAGTTTTGAGACAGGGTAGACAAAAAAAGGTCAAGTGCGAGTCGGACTCGTTTTCGTAAAATTATTTATAAAATTGGCAAAAAAAATCACGTTTATTGTATAGGAGGCCCCTTAAATATTTATTTTATTCCTTTTTTTTAGTATTTGTTGTTATCATCATCACTTTAGCCTATGTTAGTCCACTGCTGGACATAGGCCTCTCCTAAGCTATTAACTATGCGTATAGACGCATTAGGAGGTAAATGCCCATAATCGCCACGGTGAGCAAGCGGCTTGGCGATCGCAGTACTGTGTCCACTATGATGACGCTGCTGCCCATCATCAATCTTGTAGAATGGTCAGTGACACTTTAATTTTTGGCCGTGTGGTGACGGCAGTAAGAATACATTTGTCACCACCCCAATTCCTCCTGCGGGTGTCGTAAGAGTCGACTAAGGGATTTGTTGTTATACTAAAATAAAAATTCATCAACCTTAAAAAGCAAGTAACTTAACAAAAATGTTGTTTCTCACTAACTGCAGATCCGGCGTAACCAGGCCCTTTTCAACAATTTTTTTTTTTGTTAAAAGGAAGCTTTGAGAAAGCATTGTTTATTATTTTTTGTACATACAAAACACCACTACAGCTATCACATTTTAAATTTGTTATCCATTTTACAAACACTAACACTTTTCGCGGCACGGCATACGTTATCATTGTTATCAAGTTGAAATCAAGAAAACAATGGTACTTAGATGCATAAAAAAAATGTAAACAAGCAATCTTGCAAAAGTGACTAAAAACATATGCTCGTACTTGCACGGCACTCCATAAATAAAGCTATTTTTTAAAATAGTCGCGTTATTCTCCGCTATCTTTGGTCATTCGGGAATCTTCGGCCGTCGTCGTATACTTTCGCCTAGCTTGCGAAAAGCCAGCGGCTAAATGTCTGTTAGTGTGCGTTATTTGGCATTAAAGTGTGCACGTTTTTATAGGAAAGCACACTACGCTGTACATGCGTAACTGCGGCACACTGACGCACACATATAAACGCGTTTTAGACTCAAATGTTTTCTGTCTTAGCCGTCAAAAGCCGGTAGCGGCGCTAGTTCCGCGTCGATGTTCATACCGCACATCGATTCACGCGTCAGCGAAAGTGACGATGTGCCGATAGAATCCATAGATGGAGCTATTTTACACTTAAAAAATATTTATTGATTAAATGATTGTGCACTTATATTATTTTATGAAATATGGAATTAAAACGGGTAGATAAGAGTAGGTATCCCAGTAGGGTAGACAGTGTCTTTCTGTCTATATGAAGCGCACGCCACTGAAGACCCAATGTCGGTGGGAGTTGGGAACATGTCTTGACGTTTATCCTCGATGCGGACACATTCCATAAGCACCTGTTGGACATCTTATTCTGAAAATACTTGTAATGAATAACTAGTTTAATTTGCAAATTTAGTATGTACACATCCACCCTTAAAAAATATTGTCTGGTTTAGTATAATTTTCTTTGTGGGTAGTTTTGTACTTATCTTTCTTATTTTGCTGGAGGTAAATCTATCAAATTTCGTCATTGTCAGTCGTCCACAGAGCACGAACCCTGTAAAGTGTACGAAACGTCGGGATGAAGTTCATTTAATTAATATACGCGAATTTAGCCGTTTTCATAGTTTTATCTCATAAAAAAAAATATATATGTTCACAGTAGAATTAAAAAAATAATAATCTGTTTATTTCATATAATAAATTAGGTAACAGCAACACTCCTAACGGACCATTAAAGACAGAGCAGAGAGAAAATGAAAGAGATAAATATAGTTATATTATGTCAACTTCAAATTAAATAATACACGGGAATGTTGATCGTTCTCACTGTTCGCAACTTGGTCGAATAATACAAATCGGGTTCCGAAATCTTATGAGACTAGTATCACGACTTCGGCCGAACTCTGCTGACCAATGGGACAGGCATTGCTACGGTTAACCAATGATCGCACGCGGTTTCTTCAGAAGGTGACATTACCATGGTTACGTAATAACAAAAACGTTTAACCAATGATTGTTCGCGATTTTTCCGGAAGCTGACGTTACTATAGTTACGTTATATATAACATCCGCTTTAGTCCTGGAGACGTCAATCTAACTTCAGAGCCGGTAATTTGACTGCTAAGCTGTTATGTAGAAATTTTTCGTTCATTTTCCTTTCAACGGCTGTCACTGTCAGATATTTTTTCAAAGTTAGAATTGCAGCCTGAAACTATCAAGTCTCTATTAAACATTTGTATGGCTACTGACAGATTAAAGGATTATAGGTAGACTGTCAAACGTCTATCTACCATGTTTCCACAAAGGTTACATAAGTATTCAACTAACGTCAACTAAGATATGTGATGAATTATAATAAAGTCAGCAATATCATTTGTCTCTGTCAATGAAAAAAATAATTTCAAATTGCCCGATAACATGGCTATTTGTAAAAATAAATCTTGACTTGGAAAAATACCTCGCCTATTAATGTCAGATAAATCATGAAATCCGATTTGAAGAAACCGTGATTAAATTACTAAACGCTTTTAGACAAATCTATGAAGAACTGTCGTTATCCAGTTTTCACAAGGAACAACGACATCTAGCGTCTAATCATGGCCGATAGCTAATTCTTAATTTTCGTAGACGAAGGAATTTTTATTATGTCAACTAGTTTTCAAATACTGAAATTTTGACGCAACAAAGATTCGATGACATATTATCATCGGGGACCATCGGAAATGTCGCGATCGTTAACGAAAAATACCGAACCCATAATATTACACGACCAAATTGCATCCTTTGCCAAGTGGCTCAACATTCCTATGTAACTGACAAGTGTGATTCTCTTTCATGCAATATTTCCAATTTCTGAAGTGTATACCTAGCTGTGTTGCTGTTTGTACATACAATATTTGATACATACTTAACTACTAATATTAAATATTTTATTAGTTAAGGAGTGTCCGATAATAATAGAAAATTATATAATAATAGTCTTACATTAATAATTATTTCGTATTACGTTGGTTTTTCCTGCGCTCTGGTTGTAAATATGTGGTTTTTAATAGTATTTTTCATTTGACTTAGTGTTCTACTTTCAATTAAATTTAAGAGGTCGGTTGGGAACCTATTTAAAGTTCGCGGAAGGATACTTTTCCATGTTCTTTGTCCGTATTCGTTATTGGTATTTGGCACCTCATATGTTGCTAGGTTTGTCAAGTTACGAAGACGTTCAGGGTCGCGTTTTATGAAGTTACAATTTACAATTTCGCTGTTTGCCTCTCTAATGCACGCACATATTGGCTAGAAAGAGAGGCAAACAGCGAAATTGTAAATTGTAACTTCTTTTTTAGGTATTTTATGTTGTTATTGTATTGGGTTGTAATTGCTAAATCTATTTTTTCGAATACGGTTAGAACTTTGCAGTAAGTAGTTCAATAGGTTCTCATAGTTCCTCCTATGAGTAAATTTTATTTTTGTTGGTACAATCGTTTTTAATAGACAGTTTTTAATTGAGATCCTCCTCCTAATTTTGAAGGTTAATAATAATAGTTATGTAAGGTAGAGCTAAATAATAATAGTCGTTAACCTTTTAACCGTCGTAGTCTGATTTATCAGACAATCAATATCCAGCTCACCTCGCCAGAGTCTGATAAATAAGACCATGGTCTGATTGGGTTTGTATGATCTAAAACTCACTCCCATACAATCCCTTACTTCCATACAAGCTATAATCTGCGTGGTGTAATTTTGTATTGCTGGCGACACGGGCACGCACAAGAAAAAATAACGGCGGTGAAAAGGTGATACGTGTGTTTAAGTGGGTAAAAGGCGGGTCATGTGCAAAGAAAAATAAAACGTAATTAAGGGCTTAATCAAACAAAAAATCACAATCGATTCCATTGTTTTACGAAAGTTAGTCATACCAATGATATGCTAATTTTGTAACACTGAAATTGTGATATTTAATTTCGTTTTCATAATGGCCTTTATGACTTATATGGAACTGCTAGACTGGCGACCACGTACCGGAAGACGCAGTGTGGGCAGACCTCCCACAAGATGGTCCGACGACCTGGTCAAGGTCGCGGGAACCCACTGGTAGCAAGCAGCGCAGAACCGGTCATATTGGCGATCATTGGGGGAGGCCTACGTCCAGCAATGGACGTCTTTTGGCTGAAATGATGATGATGATGATGATGAATGGCCTTTAAATGTGTGTTTTTTTTAACTTACACTTAAACGGCCTTTGCACTAATCTACTATTACACACTTTATTGCCTTGACATTAAGGTCGTGTGATGATGATGATGATGAAACCGTAATGATGTCTCTGACGTCGACTGTACATTTAATTGACAGTGCAAAAAATTGTATGAAAATTTGTTCCCGCACGGGTGCACAAAAGTATCACCTTCTGTGCCTAAGTTTACTCTTATAAAGTGTAGTTTCTGAACGAGCTTTAAAAATCATTCATTACATAGATTGCCCTGAGTTTAAATATGCCTCGTTTCAGAACCTTCGGCCGCTGCGCAGACGTATGAATCTATCCAGAGCGTCAAAGAGGAAGAATAAAGCTACCATTACTAGTTACAGGACATCTGTTATGAGTTTAAGAAGCAGTGGTAAGTTTAAACAGCATGTTCACTAAGGTAAAGTAGGGAAGAAGCTGGGTTGTGGTATTCGCTTCTTTACAGGAACATTTCATCCTACCCTACTTTACATTGCCTCAGTAATAAATATTATTTCAAATTTTAGCTGATTATTATTTAAAGATGTTATACTTTTTTAGGATTCACGCAGGACCGTGATGATGCCATTCCTCTTTCAAGTAGAGCTGATTACCTTGATGGACTGGACACCATGACATTACCGAGCACAAGTAGTGGTAAGCCAAGAATCTATAAAAAAAATTGGGCTGTTAACTGCCGAAAAGAATAATAGAAATTATGTAAATACATATAAAAGAGTGTTAAGATGACGTCCTT
>JALPQI010015473.1:0-28243 GCA_025490895.1 Thaumatotibia leucotreta
CGTCACTTCGGTAGCAGCCTTATCAGTATCACACGAATCCCGTGAGCGATGCAAGAACTTTTGAATATATCGGTAGATATAGTTGACGATTACCAAGATATCCAAAAAAATTATGAGATACCTACGCATATCGGATAAAAATGTTGCCACGAAAGTCACGGCGGTTGAAACGCTCGGAGAAATGCTCTACCTATGATGTTGATGAATACAGAAAGCTAAAAAACGCACACCGTTTTTAGGGTTCCGTAGTAAACTTGTAGTTTCGCCAAGTCCGTCCGTCTCTGAATCTGGGTCACGTTTTATAAAGTCACAATTTACAATTTCGCTATTTGCCTCTCTTTCTAGCCAATATGTGCGTGCGTTAGAGAGGCAAACAGCGAAACTGTAAATTGTAACTTTATAAAACGCGACCCTGGCAGTCCATTCGCAGCATATTTCAATGGCCGTTAGTACTAAATTTGCAATTTGGTACAGGTACTTTCTATACATATTAATTAATCACGTCGACAAAGTGGAACAATAAATGGTAGAAAAAAATCTTTAAAATATAATTGTGCGTTTTTGCAACTGTGCCGTAATATCTGGCCCTCAATAATTTAAATTTACATGGTAAATACCCCGCTTTAAGTCATACTAATAATGTAAATTACCATGTTAGCTTAAAAGCTAATATCATGTAGGTATATTTTCTCCACAAACGCGTTAAAAACACCCAAAAGCTAAAACACAATGGAATTGCGATATCATCGTACTTATATCAATTCAATCTAAGCACGATGAAATGTACCGCACGAACTATGTAATATGTATATACACTATACACAACACATTACATTAACGCAACAGAGACCAGTTAACAAAATATAGTTTGGGTTTTTAACTAACTACCTATAAGTTCGGCTAACTATCCGATCTGAAAATAGAGCACTACCATCATTTATATTGATTTAAACTTTCACGATTATCACTCATATTTTAACGACAAACGGGTCTTAATCGCATAAACTTACGTTTAACTATCCTGATGTTTCGGGCATGACGTTACATGAATCTGCATCCGACCACCGTCGTCACCGTCATGTCCGAAACGTCAGGATAATATTAAACACTATTATAAGACCCGTTCGTTGTTAAAATACTAACATCTTTTTTTATCATCTCAACTCATCCCGTGGATGTCGTAAGAGTGTCGAGATTGAAATGACACTGACCCTTCATTTATTACGATCGATGATAGATGGGCAATTGGGCAGCAGCGTCACCACAGGTGCACACACTACTGCGACCGCAGACGAGATCAACAAATATAATAGTTAAGAGATTGACAGTTTGTATTATTGCCCCGTCTCTATGCAGCCCTCGGGCGAAATGGAGAAAAACGAGCCTTGTTATCGTGATAGTTCTGTTATAAATAATAATAAGCTGTATAATTGGAATTATTGCGATATTTTGCAAATAAACAGATTATATGCTATCAACGGGCTATTTTATTTAAGTACAGTCAAGTGCAAAAATATGTATCGAAAGAAGTCCTCTTACAAATATGTTATGATGTTCTTCTTGAGGTGGGTTTAGACCAAGCGAGCGAATGAATGCTCATTCTATCCTCACTCTACGAAATTCGTTCGCTACACAAAACCTAATTCGTCGAAATTTGTTGATTGGTCTAAATCCACCTTAACACAAAATTAAAGTGTACTGGGAGACTGGGACATATTTTTGAGCATATTCATTAATGGCCGTCTGGTGACGGCAGTAAGAATACATTTGTCACTACCCCAACTCCTCCTGCGGGTGTCAAAAGAGTCGACTAAGGAATTGAAGAGTCACTAACCACTATTTGATAAAAGATTGATGACGGGCAGCAGCGTCATTATAGTGGACACATTACTGCGATCGCCAATCCGCTTGCCCAGCGTGGCCATTATGGGCATTTACCTCCTAAAGGTGCATTCAGACCAAACGAGCATTCGCTATTCTATTCCCCACTCTACGAAATCAACGAACCACGTTTTGTGTAACGATCGAATTTCGTAGAGTAGGGGGTTAGAATAGCGAATGCTCGTTTGGTCTGAATGCACCTTAATGCGTCTATACGCATAGTTAATTGGAGAGGCCTACGTCCAGCAGTGGACTATCATAGGCTGGTGATGTGTGATGTGATATTCATAATCACCTTATTTTGCCTTTGACTGTATGGAATAAGCGCTACCGTAAACGTTACTTGCCGACTCGTGGTAGTTCGTCTGGCGGGGGTCACAGGACATAAAGCGAGCAGTAAATTTGCCACGAAATCTTTTAGATTGCTCATGACTAGATTTCGAGACGCCGTTTTGCCGGAGCCAACCATTATTATATTTTATTTAAAATGGCTTTATTTGATTGAAATGTCTGTATGGTCTCGAGGTGGGTTCTCGAAATCCAGGTACCTACAGTAGACTAAAAATATAAATGTGTGTGTTTTCACGTAACTGCGCTGTAATAACGTAAAAACGTTTATACAACTCTTATAAATATTTTTTGATTGCAAGAAATGAATAAAACAGCGCTGGTAGATTTTATTTTATTCGTTTTCCCGTGTATTGCATGAAATCGGTGCTGAAAATTCCAACTTTGTTTAAATTTAAAACATTATACTTACCCCGATAAAATATATTCAGAAAAACATTATTTGTATTTTATACTCAGATAACTATATTGTGAGTACAAACGAAATAATAATTATTTCAACCATTATAGGAACATTTAGGTACTTACGATCATAGATAAATATTATAGAATAATTTTACGCAAATCGACTTAGACTTGTACTGTGGGTAAGTGACGATAATACTACTTTGTTCAATACAGTTTAAGTAGGTAAATAAATAAGAATGAACCATAAGTCATAAGCATGAATTTATTACCAGAGTGGCATGAATTCGCTGGATGCTGATTGCTGGTGGCGTAGGACCGGTCATTGTAGAAATCTTTGGAGGAGGTCTATGTTCAGCAGTGGACGTCTTTCGGCTGATATGATGATGATGAAACATAAAACCGCAAGAACACAAACTAGCGTAAACTCGATTGCCTAGTGAATAGCAAAGATCATCCAAGTGTACAGACACGACGAACGCAAATTGACAAATAAAATTAGGAGGCACAAATACACGTATTATGCCGACTGAATAGCGCAATCAATAGGCAATTCCAGTCTCACGTACACACGGTCGGCTAAAACCGGCAACTATTGGGATTAAGAATCAAGAGTCCTATATATCAGATTTATTTATTTATATTATTATTATTTTTTTCCTTTTTTTTTCTCTTTCGGTTGACTAACCACTCGCTGGCGTGTGTGTCGGCACTCTTTTTATTTTTAAGTTTAGTTTGTAAGATTTTAGTTTTACTGTTTTAGTTTAAGTTGGGTCCCCACTGAAAACCAGCGCCATGGTTTACCGTGGCAACATGCTGAGTGGGGATCCCTTTTAACGTCTAAACTTTGTTACTTTTTGTGTGTTTTATCTGCTGTGTTTGTGGCGTTAAATAAATACCTATGTAATGTCTAATGTATTTTCTTTCTTTCTTTCTTTCTTTCTATACCTATAGGATAGTCAGCTTCTTAGTCGACCTCCGCCAATAATATATGTTGCATGAACGAGAAGAGTATGTATACAAGATATCGAGTATAATGTATTGTTATCCTGTCAAGTCAACCAAGACAAAAGTTGCAGTTAGCTAGGAGCTTATACGTACCGTAATTATATCTTTGACATCGACTGTACCCATATGAAACCGGTGCGAGTTGCTAGTTTGTATATAACATACAGACTACTCATTTGAAATATTTGTTAACCCTTAATCAAACACGAATCACACCAAAATTTCATTGGTTTTGGCCCTTATTAGTGAGACACAAGTTTGAAAATAAGGTGTGAAACATAGGTATTCCCATTGACCGATTAAGGGCTAAACAAGCGCTCCAGCCGTGTGTCTCGCGTCTGCGATGTTGTTCGATGACTCGATTACCCGTGCTGCGTCTTCTTGTATTACAGCCAATTTAGGTTGCTGACAAACCCATTCTTGTGCCTACGAAAATAGAAAAGCATTATAATTTAGTACCTTGGTAAAGTACGTGTGTAATAGGTGGCTTTAAGCTTCGCTGCGGCTATAAGCTTAACTCGTAATTAACCATAATTTGTAAGGGGTCGAAAGACCCTCTACTGCTTTGGATATGTTAACGTTTAATAAGTAATATCTATATGTTCAGTTTAGTTGTGCCTCTGCAATACTTATATCTTATGGTGACACTGTCAACTTATACTTATATAGATTATATATATATATATATATATATATATATATATATATTTTTATATATTTATTTTCAAAACTACAATTTATGTACATAGATTAAATCTAACTAAACTACTTAACCTAACCTATATCTAAGATTGGCCCTTGTGGCATTGTACCGAGGATGCTGGCGGCATTTCCTCGCTGTATCGCAATACTGATTATATTATATTATAATCCGTCTAGCATATCTAATATTCGTGTTCAAATCGACTGCGTTAAAATTGGATGAATGCGGGAATGTATTCAGAGAGCGTAGACGCCGGCAGTAAAATGGCAGTTGAATAATCTGGTTCATTTTCTTCAGGCTCATGCAGTGTGCTACCATCAAGCAAGCTTTTATGGAAATTGAGCAATGATTGTGTAGAATGTAAAGAATGTTAACCAAACTCGGAGTATTATTTAATTTAAAAACTCAACTTCTAATATTCATTCATTTATTTAAAAAATCTACGATCAATTTCGTTCATAACATAAATAACATTAAAAATTACCGATCGTAGCTAGTCGCAACGGTTGACAACCAAGTACTAGTAGCTTAGGTACCTACCAGGTACACAAGTTACAGAGACTGTGATGAGACAATAAAATTAAGTGTACAGTCAATTTAAGCAAGTATTTGCAAATAAACAATAACAACTGTTAATGACAACCCTTGAAAACGTTTGCCAATAAGTATCACCCGTTTTCATAAAAAACCCGCATGGTGGTAACAGACTGCTTAGTGTCGAATGATCTCAGATATAAAACATCTCGAGTGCTCTTCGAATTAGGTCGATGTTGGAAAGTCTAGTACATATATAAAATTTCATTGCTAAGACTGTCATAAAGAGCAATAACTATAAATAAATATATATTGCGGGGTAATTTTACACAAATCAACCTAGTTCCTCGATACGATTTAGTGACGCTTATGTTGTGAGTACTAAGTGACGAAATATGTAATAGCCAGATAGGTAATAAGCGTAGATATACATCGATACTTAAATACATACAAAACATACTTTGGAGCAAACTTAATGATAAATAACGTTTACAAAGAAACGCTGTCTCCGGGTTTTGAACCCAAAACATCCAACTTTGTAAGCACTACCTACCAACCAACTAGGCTACGGAGGCTGACAAATACACTTCGGGGTTTGAACCTGGGACCTGCAGTATAGCAGGCAGTCTCTACCAACTGACGGACGATGTCAAAAATGTTTCAACGTACTCCCTGAATTATTTAATTAACAATAAATTTAATAACAGACAAATGAAAAGTAATTATATTCTCGCGGAATAACGATTGGGGCACGCCGGGTTGTTACGAACGAATTTTAATCACGAAGGCAGTGATTTTGAGGCTGCGATCAAATATTCAAAGAAAATCGTTCTCTCTAATATTGGAAGTTCAATCAGAAGTTGTGGTTTGGGGCAGGCATTCGTGGGAAAATGACAGGTTATGGTCGGTTGATTCGCTACAAAAGTCAGGAAGATTTAGACAATAAAAACTTAGATTTCTTTGTTTCTTTGCCATTTTCGGATTTTAATAGTAAGTCGTGTAGGCGTAATGGGCACTTTTTATTTAGTTTGACAGGTGTCACGACCATGTTCGAAAGTTAAGGGTTTCCAGGAGTCTAACATTTTGATACTTATTTGTGAAGTAGCCGCTGCGAAGAGCTTACTGTTCATAAATAAAAATATAGAAAATAAATTTTAGGTAACGTTAACTGTCTTTGCATGGTCGTGACATCTTACAAAGCTAAATAAATGAGATATACCTATAAGGTTTTTATTTTATAGTTATTTTTCATATATTAGTTATTTTTGTAAGTTAAGTTTAGTTATTTTGTAAGTTAAGGTGCGGTTAAATGAAATGAAATGAAATGAAATGAAATGAAATGAATTTATTGATAACATTAGGTTACAAGTCAAGTTTACACAAACAGTTTAAATAATAATAATTATTGGGTAAAGTACACTCATAAGTACCTATCTACAACTTCACTTAATAGTTATTTCTATGATTTTTTTTATATTATGTCTTTAGTTACATAGGTACATCAGCAATTCCGCCGGAAAAAAACTCGTCAATGTCATAAAACTGTGATTTCAGTAACCAATTTTTTAATCATAATTTAAAAATTTGAAAGGAAGGTGCATCCCTAATACTTCTAGGTAGGTGGTTATATATACGTGGACCAAGTACATAGGCAGAACGTCCGCTTTTCGCCAGTTTATGCAATGTAAATCGTTTTAGATTGGTATGTGTAAATATGGCCACCTGTTGAAGAAGGACACAGGGCAGTGTAAGTATATTGTATTCTGCGAAATACTGACGAGCAGAGACGTCATCAGACACACATGCTACTGCGCGTACGGCTCGTTTTTGTAATGAGAACACTCGACGCCAATCAGCGGCGCCGGCCCATAGTTCAGTGCCATACGAAATCAGGGAGTGCACAGCAGTTGCGAAATAGCAGCTCCTGACGACCTCTCTGGTCGCAGTACCCGCGAGGCGCCTCAGAGCGAAGCACGCACTGCCCAGCCTTGCGCACAGGTGGTCGATGTGTACGTTCCACCTCAAGCCACTATCGATCGTAAAACCCAATAACTTTATGTCTGCTACCTGATGAAGAGCATCATCACCAGCGTACGTGACCATAGGCCTGGACGTGTGGCCGTTCAGGTTGAGCCTCATAACGAAGGTTTTGTCTCTGTTCAGAGCCAAGCCATTTGTCTCAAACCAGTAACACAGATTCCTAAGCGTGTCAGTTACCTTCGTTTCTAATTCTGGTAAGGACAAGCCCGTAACGATAGCCGTGACGTCATCCGCATACATAAAGATGTCACACCCTTTCATTATTTGCGGGAGATCATTTAGGAGGATGTTAAACAGAGTATTCGACAGGCAAGACCCCTGAGGAACCCCAAGCTGATTCCTCATCTCGTCAGATTTTATGCGACCACTATCCCCCACGACAACTTGACTCCTGTTTGACATAAATGACATTAGAAGCTCCAAAGCTGGGCCACGAATGCCGTAATGGCTGAGTTTCCGCACTACAAGTTCATGACTTGCGGTATCGAAGGCGCGCGAGAGGTCGCAGCACACCACCGCCACCTGCATGGCAGCCTCTCGCGCGCTCAGCATGTGCCACACCACTTTGCGCACCATGTCTGTAGTCGAGCGGCCCTGGCGGTACGCGTATTGTCTGTCAGATATTGTTAGTTGTGGGAACCAAAAGGACAATAATCTATTATTAATCCCCACTTCAAATACCTTACTAATTGCAGGTACTAGCGATATAGGGCGATAAGACTTTAAAGCTGTTTTTGGGCCTTTACCTTTATACAATGGGGTAACTTTAACTTTCTTGAGGCTCGCCGGTACTGTCCCCTGTCGAATACAGTAATTGTATAATTCCGACAGAACGAAAGACACTGCCGGGCCTACGTACCGAAGGATGTTGGCGGAGAGGTCATAGATGTCGGTGCTGTTTTTTGGTGCAATGCGAGTGCGCAGTATGGATTCCACTTCATAAGCTGTAAATAATTTCAGTCTTAATGAACAGGTACACTCGGGAATATACCTAGCTATAGTTGTCAGCGACCGCTGGACGTCGGGTTTCGGTGCACCACATATAGTAGCGGCAGTTATGAATTCTGCATTAATTGAGTCGACTGCTTGTTTTTTGGAGACGAATGCTAAACCACAACTATCTTTTACTACACTAACTCTCCGTTTATTACTCCCCACATACGTTTGTTTTTATTTGGTGCATTTTTTATTAACGTGCTAAAGTAGGCAGTTTGCTTACGCTTCAACATATAATTGTATTTGGATGAGATGTCAGCCAAAATATCCGAAACTCGATCGTTGGATGGGAATTTATTTTTTAGGTTTGTGATATCGCGAATAAGAAGCTTCAAGTTCCAGATCTCATCATCAATCCATGGATACTTAATTTGATTTGGCTTAGGTGGTCTCTTAGGAAAACATATCTCAAATTTATTAACCAATATGTTTAATGTTGTGACACATAGCGATTCGCAATCTCTGTCGCTGTTCGCGACAACCTTGGGCCAGTCAATCGATTCTAGGGCAGCATAGAAACTATTTTTGTTCGCAGTATTAAAAATGCGTTTAGGTGCAGGCGTGCATTGCATGGGCGTATTGTTTACAATTCTTATCTTTTGCGCCGAGTGATCGCTCAGGTTTGTGCTGACGCAATCGGCATACACACGGCCGGCACAGATGTTTGAGTACGCATGATCAATCAGGGTCGCGGTGTCAGAATTATTACAAGTACGAGTAGGGAAATTTATGTGCTGGTTAAAGTTGTGACATGATAGAAGATCTGAAATATTGTTTTTGGACGATGAGTTGCTAAGAAGATCGATGTTGATGTCACCCATAATTACGGCACACAGGTTTTCTTCATTTATTTTTGATAAAAGTTTATCGAACAGTACTAGGAACTGCATGTTGCTAGTGCAGTTGGAATGATAAATGCCTACAACCAATATATCATGATCCAACAGGTCAAGCGCACAAACATCGAACACCTGTTGTACGGACATGTCGCCTATATCTGGTCTATTTAAGGCCCTCACACCAGAGCGCACAAAGATGCAGCTTCCTCCATGCAAAATTGATGGTCTACAGTAATAAGATACAAGATCATAGTTATGCAAAGTTACAGATACAATTTCATTGTCCCTAAGCCAGTGCTTGGTGAGCACAAGCACATCACATTTTAAGTCATTACATAACAGCACTTCGATAGACTTGGTTTTGTTATTGAGACACCTAATGTTCTGATGGCACAGCGTGAGGTCAGTCGAGGTCCGCGGGGGCCGTGTGTCTCGTCCTTTCAGTTGCCTGGGAAACTGAAAGGACGAGACACACGGCCCCTGGTAAACTAAAAGAGCATTCGCTGTTCTAACCTCCCACTCTACGAAACTCGATCGGTACACAAAACGTGATTGGTTGATTTCGTAGAACGGGCGCTAGAACAGCGAATGCTCTTTTAGTATAACCGCACCTTTAGATTTAAACATTTCTTTGTTCCTATACATTATAAATATTGGATGTCATATACCGAAGAACAGACGACCAAGATCACCAACGTCCGAAGTTTTTTTTTTTTTTTTTTTTTTTTTTTTTTATTTATTTACAATAACAATACAAAGATGCTTACTACTACAATTTCGCCAAACCAAAGTTTAACGGCGAGGTTAAGCACTCTTATTAATACTTATAATTACTTATTAGCATGCACCATCAGCAATATAAAACTAACAGCTAACTTTTTGTACTCTATTAGCACTTAAATCTAAAATTAAAATAACTATGTGAGAGTATCTAATAGGAACTTTTTTACTTTGTTTTTAAAAACTACTTTACTACTACTATTATTGCAACAATTTTCAAGGAAAACATTGTTAAAAATTCGAGGTATAAGGTAACTGCGCGTTCTCTTACCGTAATAGTTATTAGCAGACGGCTCAACATATTTCCGAATGGTCGTATCTCTTAAGTTACGAGTGTTTAATTTAGGCTTTTTAAAATCGGTTTTTTTAAACTGGTCAGTTGCTATTAGGTACTTTATTTTTTCATGCACTGGCAAGATTTCAATTTTTTGGTATAAGACTAAATAGTTTCGGTTGCACTGTTCTAACATGTTCTTATCTGAAATAGTTTTTAATAATCTAGTTTGTAAATGTAGTATCCTATCCAGATAAGTTTTAAATGTACGTCCGTATGCTATAGCTCCATAACCTATAACTGCGTCTGCCAGTGCATGATATATCATACATAGGATTTTTTTATTTGCTACATTTTTTAAAGTAATGAACTTACATAATATGGACCGCAATTTGTTACATAGTGTGTCTACATGATTTTTCCAATTTAGATTTTTGTCAATAGTTAGGCCAAGGTATTTGAATGTTTCAACGACTTCTAAACTTCTACAATTACAATCTTTTTCTTTTTTATGCAGGCACTCATATGTGTGTCCAATTACATTAATAGACTTCAAATTCGTTTTTAAATAGGGAGAACTTATAATCATACACTTAGTCTTTACTACATTTAAAATAATCCCATTATCATGTGACCATTTTATTATGTTTATAAAATCTTCCTGAATACATTGTTCAATCTTAGCTATATCTTTATCTGCGTACAGAAGGCATGTATCGTCGGCATACATATATATTGAACAGTTACGGACCACATTAGTTATGCTATTTACGTGCATAATGTACCCCACTGGGCCATATACCGACCCGGTCGGGACACCGGTCAGCACCTCTGCGTCGTCGCCTTCGACTCCGTCGATAGCGGCGCGCAGGGTCCTTCGAGACAGGTACGCCCGGAACCATTTCAGCATTGGACCACGAACACCACACTCATCCATCGCCTGCACCAGCTGTTCGTGGTCCAATGTGTCAAATGCTTTTTTAAAATCAATAAAAAGTATACCTACGTACTTCTTCTTATCTAAGTTACTGTATACTTCATCTGTAAAATCTGCCAAGGCTGTGGAGGTACTACGACCCGGTCTAAAACCATACTGCTTATCATTGATAATATTGTTTTTCTCCAAAAAAGCACTTATTTGTTTTATTAAAATTTTTTCAGTTATTTTATTAATTATAGACAAAATCGCTATGGGCCTATAATTTCCATAATCTAAGTGGTCACCTTGTTTATATATAGGCCGTATAATAGCTTGTTTTAATTCATCTGGGTATTTTCCCATAGATACACACATATTTACAAAATTCGCTAAAACGGGACTTATTTCTCTTGAAACATATTTTAAATCTTGCATCCTGATCCTATCCCTACCCGGCGATTTTGTACTCATAGTATCTAAAACCTTCTCGACATCGCTGTGATTTATTTTTTGGAATCTAAAACTGACATTACATTGGTTAACATACCTTTCGCGATCTAGAAACTTGGTGTTACAGCTATGTTTAATATCAACTATTTCTTGAGTAAATGTGTTAGCGAATTTTGTGCATATGTTTTTAACAGAATCAGTTTTTCCTAGGTATTTCATAACTACGGAGTCGACAGTCGGTTTGGGGGCCCCTAGCCAAGAGTTTATTGTAGCCCAAATTTTTCTAATATTATTTTCACATCTTTTTATTTCACTCTGTTTATATTTTTGTTTACATGTGTATATATATTTATTAGTCAAATTTCTAAAATTAGTGTAATTTAATCTATTAGTGGCATTTTTTGGATTATTCTTCCATATTCTAAAAAGTTCGTCCCTTCTTTGTAACATGTTACTAATAGCACTATCCATCCACGGCTCCCGTTTTTTTCTTTTTTTGGGATTAAGGGTAATTTTTGATTGTTCATAAATCGAATTAAAAAGATTAAACATTTTTTTATACAATATAATAGGACACGTAATGCATTTAAATTCACTCCAGTTCACTTCGTCCAGTTTTTCTTTAATTATATTAGAATTCAACACACATACCGATGAGTCCGATGACCCTCCATACTTTTGTTTACTCGAACAGCTGATCCTGGTCGCTATAGATGCACCTACAACATAATGGTCGGATAGTTTGTATGTGAGAATGTGTGCGGCTAGGCGATGCGCGGGCGCACGCACCCACACATGGTCGATGCACGTAGATACTAGCCGGCCTGCCGTTATCTCTTCCCGCGTACACTGGTTTATCAGACAGAGTAGGCCGCGTCCACATAAAGTACTTTTATAAGCCTCGGTCGTGTTGTTAGAAGTCATTAAGTCGATATTTGCGTCACCCGTTAATATTATATGATCCTTATCTGGTATATCCTTTATTATTCTATCTAAATCTTGTATAAAACGTAATTTATTTGTGTTAGGTGGTCTGTAGGTTCCTATTATATGCGTGGATCTTTTTGAAACACTTATCACTGCATGTATTGCTTCCATTGCAGGTCCCTGTTGTGTACTTTTTATATTTACTTCAATATTATTTTTCGTGTACATTATTAATCCTCCACCTCTACGATTCTCTCTCGTAACTGAATGCATATCGTATCCATGGATAAAATAAATCGGTAACTCTTCTTTTCTTACGTTAATTTCGCTTAATATTATGACGTCTATTAAGGTTTGCTCTGTTTTTTCAAGAAAACATAACAGCTCATTAAAGTTTTTACGTAGTGATCTTATGTTCAAATGAATTATTTGAAACTCTTGCGCAGATTTCTTTATATAATTTCTCCATTTATCTATACTCTCAAATCTAGTAAACTCAAAATTATCGTTTATTTCTTCAAGTTTGTCTCCCATAAAATTCGGTATTTAAATCTAACTAGTAGTGTGTATACACCCTAGCGTACAAGCTATTGAGACGCAGCTAACGACGTTGAATCGGTGTCTGTACCTAGGTGTTTCGCTATATCGGTGTCGGATTTAATTTGATATATTCTGGAAGCTTCGGTTTTTTTAATTAGTATTTTTAGGTCTTGTACCCATATATATTTATAAGTTCCTTTAAGCGAAGTTTTTGCGTTCCAAAATACCTTCCTTAATTGTTTTGTGAGGTTCTCATTAATATATATACGGTTACCGTTATTATTGTCAAATATATCCTTATTACACAGACTTGTTTTCTTCAGCTTGAGCCAGGCGGCACTGTGGACTTTAGAGCGCAGATTGATAACAATCGGTCTCGGGCGCGACTCGTCTTGCTTTTGTCGCCCTACCCTCCTTACAGATTCGATACCGGTACAGTCCAGATTCATTTTTTCAGCAATTTTTTTGACTATGGTACCTGTCTGCTCGTTAGTCGCTTCCTCTACTCCTACCAATTCAATCTCTTCTTCAACTTCCTTCATCTCTAACTGTGTAATACGTTCCTCAAGTGACTCGTTTATTTTTTGCAAGTGTACATTTTTCCTTTCTAGCGCAGTAATCTTGTTTTCAGCATTTTTTTTGAACTCTGTCATTATCTGATACTGTTCCGAGTAGAACTCCACACTCTCAGTTAAGCTCTCAATTTTTTCTTGTAAACTAAAAATTACTTCAAGTTTTTCATTGATTTCCGCTAATATGACCTGAGATTCGGGGGTCGCTTTGGGAATATCCAATGATATTCTTGTAGGCTGCTGCACACTCGGGCTCTGGCTGCTGGAGCTGCCTTCTTTTTTCGCACAAGAGTCGCACATACCATTTTTCGAAAATTGCTTATTAAGACACTTTTTGTGGTATACTGTGTCACACTGTCCTTTGCACTTAACGACATCCTCCTTTGTCGTCGCTACAAATTGTTTACACTTTTTGCACTGATTCATTTTACACTATCGATATGTACACGCTAACGATTATCTCACGCGTCCGCACTCAGAGCGCACTCGCACGGAACAGTGTGAATTGAGTGGGAATCGAACTCACGTGCTCAGCTTTCACGGCTGATGCCTGCACCGCTCGGCTACTCGTTCTTAAAACCAGGGGACTACCTAGATATACCAGGTATATCTAGGTCCTAGGTAACATAATATTATGGTTTTCAGGTCAAAACCCGTGATATTAAGCCATCAAGCGAGTAAAATTGACATGCAAACAGTCAACTGCGAAATAAATCAAGTTCGAATTTGTTGTTTCTGGTCACGTGTTCGATTCCTCCCGGGAGGAGCATTAGCCCAAATCAGAGCATTAAAAGAACGATCACTCAGGACTGTATCAAGAAAGCAGGCCGTTTAGAATAAAGTCAAAGTTAATATTAAGGGTCACCAATGTAAATATTTATAACTTCTACAGTAATGCACCATATGTTATGTGAATAAACTTTCATTCTTCATTCATTCATTCATTCCTTCATCCATTCATTAATAGAAGTTGCGACAATGTAAACAAACCGCTTATAGAAATCTTCATAAGCATTATATTACAGATTTTTTTTTCGTTGAAAGAAATTAATTATCCTGTTTAGAGGGCGGTTCGGGAAGCTATTAGAGTAAAATACACCAAGAGTAATTGTATTCTACGGGTTGGGAATGAGTTCCGACAAATTTTTAAACTTTCAGCTTAGATTCATAGATAATGACATGTTTTTAAACAAAATTACATCATGAAGCTAAGCTCAACAATTAGACTTGTGTCGTGGATTGACGATAACTGACGACTGGATTGACTGTCTACACAACCGTGACAAATATTTCTCTAATAAATTACACAAAGCCCTTACCAGGATTCGCTCCCGAGACCTCAAGCCTTAAGCTTCGCAAGAAGGATCCACATCATGAGCCACGGAAGCCATAAAGGAAATATATCTCATCATCGAAATTGTAGACTATCGATATTAGCAGTAGCGCCCTCTGAAGTGAAACAGCTGAGGGGCAATATTGGATAGCCCGCTGGCGCCGGAAGTGATCGAGAGCAGGATGGCGACTTCCGCTTACACCACTTCCGGGACTAGAAACACAAGTCAGCCAAGTTGCTGTAAGGGACTGACACACAGTAGAATATTCAGGCCTGCTACCGCGAACACCGAAGTTCGTACATTTCGGAGATTTGTTTGTGTCAATCCAGCGAGGGTGACATAAGAGTGACAGAAAAATCCCCGAAATTTGCGGTTTTTATAGTTCGCGGTAGGGACGTTGGGCCAGACATGAGCCTTCCGAAAGTGAGGTATGCCTCAAACTGATGACTTCTGAGTTCTGACGTCATGCTTCTCATAGAAAGTGATGGGTGGGTAGTTCAAGCCTGCCTCAGCTCAGTACGGTCTCATTTCAGTACCTAACTCTTGATGAAAAATAATCCTATTAGTATACAATTCAGATGACTTATGATTGTCCCATTCTATCCATTTATCGTGCTACTCTTTCGCACTAGCATAGAACGTGACGGCAACGTTCACAAGTGATTCGACACGGTACCATCATAAGTCTACTGGTCACACCTCTGAGAATGCTTTTGTAGATTCTGTAGTTCGTAATGTAGATACCTAATTAATTTTTAACGCGGCAATATTGATTTATGCCTCATCACAACCTAATTGTCTGTACACGAATTTAACCAAAGTGCATGCATCTAACGCCTTCAATTTGATTACAATCCGTATATTCTCCACCTGCCATAAAAAACTTATGAAACTCATCTAGTAGAATGAAACGACATCGACAATTGAGCGCGACGCCACGCAAGCCCATATTTCGGGCCTCAACAATGACAGACGAGAAATCCAGGAGATTTAATATTCTCGGGGCAGACTGTCATGCGATGACGCGCACTTTATTACAATACGCCGGAGTTTTAGCGAAGGGAAAAGTTTTGTGTTTCGTGAAACTCATTAGGCTACATTCTACGTTGGCGACTCAAAGCGAATATGATTGGAAATCGAACTCTGTATATTGGGGTCTTAATTAATGTACTCTATTCAAAAATTTCATCAACACGGCACGGAGTTGCAGTTGTCTCAAGACACGTATTTATAAAAAAATTATTAAATCGTATTTCTTTACGAGCTCCATCCAGTGGAACATTAATTGTTAAGGTGCATTCAGACCAAACGAGCATTCGCTATATCCCCCACTCTACGAAATCAATGAATCACGTTTTGTGTAGCGATTGAATTTCGTAGAGTAAGGGGTTAGAATAGCGAATAATCGTTTAGTCTGAATGCACCTTTACATAAAGTCTATTCTCTCGCGTCCTCAGTACCCCATTAAAAATTACCTCGCTACAGGACTTTAATTTTCATAATAATATCCGCTAAAGAGTTCTTATGTCATTATTAAATCCATGTCAGCTTGAATGAATCCAATCATACACATTTTATTTGTAAGACGAAAGAAGATCTATATAACGTACACTTTTGTCAGTCACAAAAGATTCTTTTTTAGAATCCTGCAATAAAAAGAGCCTTTGATATAAACGAATACGTGCTTTATACTAGAGTATGCAAAAAGTGAAGACACCTGCCTCAGAATAAGCCCATACTTCCCACATGCCTTCACGTTCCGAACGACTCTAATCCCGTTGTGACTAAAATACATTTTTGTAAATTATCTGAGAGAAACTCACGTGATACTTTATTTCAATACAACCTGAAGAAAGCGGACAAATTCGGGATTCCACATCTAATAAAGACGTTCCTTTGAAATTCGTAAAATTTTTATCAATGTGAATCCGTTCCGATTCGGATTTCTTCCGTCAATTAAAAATGTTAAAAGGACTAAGGATGTCACAATTTATTTATTTATTTATTTAACAATGTGAGTATCCCAAGCTAGCTCGCGGTGAAACACGTAGCCCGAGCCAGGACAAGATAGTTATGCAGTGCGTCCTTTGGCTGTGTGGTGACGGCAGGAAGAAAACATTTGCCACCTCCCCAACTCTTCCCGCGGGTATTGTAAGAGTCGACTAAGGGATTGAAGTGTCACTGACCAATCTTTGATAGATGATTGATGATGGGCAGCAGCGTCATCACAGTGGACGAATTACTGCGGTCGCCGCATTTACTCCTAATGCGTCTATACGTTTGGTTAATAGGAGAGGCCTACGTCTGGCAGTGGA
Source organism: Thaumatotibia leucotreta (assembly GCA_025490895.1). Classification (NCBI taxonomy): domain Eukaryota; kingdom Metazoa; phylum Arthropoda; class Insecta; order Lepidoptera; family Tortricidae; genus Thaumatotibia; species Thaumatotibia leucotreta. The sequence continues at coordinate 16,866 of JALPQI010015473.1, forward strand.
CTGAGATAGGTTGGTGATGTATGTATGTGCGAGGAGACACATTCACCCTACGAATCCTCGCACTACTCAATATATCTTTGGTGGTTTGGCGTTCCTCCGCCAGACTCCGCCTATACTAGCAATACATTCCGCACACATATTTATTTTTGGTATGTACAAATCCTTGCCCCGCTAAGCTTAATTCCACCAGGTGGGTTATGGTGGTCCTGTTTTATCCATCGATGAATGTTTTATCCATTGGAGTCGTTGTCAATGCGCGAAGCGACGCGGACGCATTGATGAGTAATTAATTTATTAATTGCGAATTAGCGCGGCCCGGCCGCTGCTAACGATTTTTCACAATGAGCGAGCAACGTGTGCCCATTGTGAACGACTTTCTGGCCTATCTGCAAGAAAAACAAAAGTTTATGCGAGATGGAGCTATGGACGTGGAGACAGCTGTGCAGTTAAGTTTCTAGGCATCGACTTTCACAGTCGATGACTTCTGTGCAGCGAAGCAGGCGCTGTGCCAATACTAAGGAATTGCCGGCACATATGTTTCCCACCGGAGAGGGGATGAAACCGGTGAAAAGACCCTTGGGGATATAAAAAAGATCCTAAGGGATTACGAGGACCGACTTCCGGAGTTTGTGAAGATGGGTGCTAGCCTGCTGTCTGTCTCTCCGGAGGACGTAGACGTTCGCAGCTTGTTGAAGGATATCGTGGCCCTGAAGACAAATAAGTCTTGCGGAAGTAATTTTGAAATTTCAGGCGGCCCAATAAACTATTGCCGAGCTACGCAAAGAAGTCATCAGTTTGCAGAATAGCGCTCCTAATACTCGGTCAGCGGCGTCAAGTTTCAAGACCGAAGTCCGACCCGGCTCGTGCGTCGGGTCACGCTTACGTGTTGCTGACACCGCCACAAGTGTCGCACGCGCCGCTCCGCCGTCCGCGCCGCCCCCGCGCGCCCGGCCGCCCCCTGTTTCGAAGCTACGTCAGCATGCCTACGCCGATGTCGTCACCGGGCAGCAAGTCGCAGCTGACCGAATCAAGTCGCCCTCTAAGGCGGGTGAATTACGGGCTCCCAGTAGGGAAATGTCCTCCCGCACCAGTGTAGATAAGGAGGGATTTACACTGGTTCAAAGGAAGAGCAAGGTGCGCAGGGCGCCTCGCAAGACTCTGGGTGGCATCGCCGAACCGGTTAATTATGGTCTTCGGGTCGCAACTCCGTGTAAGGCGCTCTACGTATCGCGCCTGCATTACTCCGCCGTGGCTGATGACGTGGCGGAGTACGTCCACCGGAACACTGGCCTCTCGCTGAGGGTGCAGCAGCTGCGGTCGCGCCACTACGTGCACTTCAGCTCGTTTGTGGTGCGCGTGCCGCGGCCGCTCCAAGACACTATCGCGAGTCCGAACTTCTGGCCGAAGGGCGTCGTGTTTCGGCGGTTTCGGGGCAACCTGCCGAACCCTACGACGCCGGCTCAGACGACGCAACGGAGCAACGCAGTTGTGTCGCCTTAATCGAATTAATGTGTTTTTTCTATTTCTATATCCTATTTTGTATTTGTATTGTATTTTTTAGTTTCATGACGCATTGGTCAAACCAACACATGCTGAGCATGTTCTACTGTAATGTCATGTAAACTTTTGTTTTAATAAATAAATAAATCCATTTATCGTGCTACGCATTACTTTCGCATCGGCAACGACGACAAACGATTAAACGCGATACCATCATAAGCCTACAGTGACTGTATTGGTTGATGACAAACATATCTCTTGCTACGCATTCTCGTTACACCCAGCCTTTAAGTCAATACAACGTGGATGTAATAAAATGGACTTCAAATGCATCCCCATATCATAACTCTTATAGAAAGGTTGTTAAACTTGTTATTATCGTCGCAATAATAACTCACAATATAATTGGATAGTAAAGGTGATTTTAAGAGTACTCTGTTCTCGACACAAGCCATTCGGTAAGTTTAACGGCTAGTGCTATACAGTCTGCTTACCATGAGCTGCCACAGCGTTATTAACGCAGACTTACTCTATCCATCCCGGTCGTACTCCCGTATTGGTGTGAGCGAGCCGGGTAGAAAGTAAGTGTGCGTTAATGAGATAGCGGCAGCTCATGGTACGGCTAGTGTTCCGTTTACGACGCGACGTTATTACCGGTTTATCCTCTCAGGACTGCGGAACAAGCTATGCTGATTCCATGGAATATCCCATTAACAACAGCTTTTTGCATTTGAAATTTACTTTCAGTTAAATATTATAATATGTTCTAACTCCTTACTGCAGCGGACCTAGCCAAGGTCTCATTCAGATATTACTATGGAAATCGTCATTTTTCTTTAACACGTTCGACGACGGTGACACGTATATGTGACCGAAAAAACTGTACTCCTATGCCAGTGACACACATACGTGATCAAAGTAATATTATTCTTATGCCACTAGCATTAATCAAGTTCTCACTCCTATGCCAGTGGCATAGAAATACGAACGTTTTTACACAGTGCTGTGTCGCCGGCATAGGAGTAGAATCTTTTCGGTCACACATGCGTGTCACTGGCATAGGATTTCTATAAGATAATTCCGATCGGCATAGTATAAACACTTAGTGAAACAGTACTGGAGGCGAACGTGTTAATACTTTTCGCTTACCGATAACATCTTGGCTGCGCCCACTGCAACAAAAACAGAGTATTTATACAAGATTTTATTGTATGTAATGCGTATTTAAACATGTTTTATATTTCTTTGCGTGAAATGTAGCAACTCAATATTGAAGCATAGCTGCAACCAATTGAGTTAAAATCATGTATCGGATATCGAATAACACTGTAATTTAATGACATCATAGAGCTGGTCTGATGATGGATTCAGAATGATATTATGATACTACAAGAGCTTGGGAACTAAACGACGTACTCACTGACAAAGTTATTACCGATCAAGTAAATAGACTAGGGTACCCATCATACACAATTACATATCGTTTTATTAATGTACTTATTCAACATATAAAACTAGTATGATGCGAACCTTCCTTTGACCAAATCGTTGTCTTAAAAGGGTTCGAATCGGGTTAGTCTCGGAGGGTTTAAAAGACGAAGTAGAGGACAAGTGGTATAAGTGGATGCCGCAAACGATTTAGGGTTTCTTTGTTCTTTACAAGAATATATCTCTGAAGTATATTCCTATATGTACATGGCAGTAAATTGCGTAGTAATCCCGAAACGATCCCAATTTAAGCGGATCAGTGGAAGCTAATCTGTCTGTGCGAAGTAGTTTTTCAATTCCTCACGGTTATACCGAAATAAATACAAGAAAATACTGTAAAACCAACCAACAATTGATACACTGGCATTTAATTAGTGTATCAACTGTGGCCCACGAGTTCGACTCTTAATTTTAAGAATTTAACCTTTCATTCAAGTTGTCATAGTTTTATTATTCGTCTAGCAAGATAATTATTTTTACGAGAAGAGCTGCGTGATTAAAATTACACGAAATCGAAGATAATCAATATACTTTTGGACCCATAGTTGAAGGTTTTTGTATTTTAGAATAGAATAGAATAGCTTTTATTCAGATAAAACACACATTCCAAAACAGCAAAAGTAAATACTGTACAAACATTGTCTGGGTTGAAAACTTTATCTATGTGGTTTTGCCTATTAATTACGTGACTGTTTTATTATTTCATTTACACTCCAAACCCTTCCTACTATACATTTTTCTTCAAACCGGTTTCCGAGCATCGAGCAAAATCAACAAAATTACGCAAACGGATTACCCGGAAAATAAAGTTCAATTCCGGAACAGTGTTTCCTGGTACCTTTAGTAGGATTAAGCCAAATCCCCGGAAAGCCGGAATAATTCGTGTGGTAATTGGCCAGGTCATGTGGGACGCAATATTTCTGTATATGTTGAGGTTAATTTGCATGCTTTTGTGTCGCAAATGTATTCATGTTAATGACGACACGTGGGAGGTTGAGGGTTACTCGTAGTACCGGCCTTAGGGTCTAATTCTGACGATTTCAGGTGTAGATGGCCCAAAGACATCGCTTTCGGTGGCTAACTAGACCAATGCGAGAGCGGCGACTGGAAATTTCGAGGATTTGTTTCTGCCACTCTAACGAAGGGGTCACTATAAATATACTATATAGACTCGGTCACTCCTGGCCTGGTCTGGTTTTTCTATCCGGGTGTAACCTACGTGCCTAATCATTTTATAGTCAAATTATCAATCAAAGTTAATTAACTCTTTCACAAACTGATTACAATTTTTTTTTCCGGGCAGGTAATACATTGAATAGAATAGAATATAATATTATTTGTTTGGCGATTAGATGGTACACTATAAAGAAATTGATAAAATTATAAACACACCAAAAAGGTTGCCACTCAGCATGTGTTATAGCAATGGTAATGAGAATGAAGTTTCTAGTTCTAGTCAATCGTACTTCATCTTTGTACTTCCTACGCTCATTTTTACCTGGAGCTCTCATTACTCGACCATATCACCGAAGATATTTATTTCGATCACGATTTCTTCGAAATTCCTTTGTGGTATCCGTGATCTGTATCAGGACTATTACGACGAGTACAGGGACCTAATTAATTAAGAGTTCCTATTTATCGGAACTGGTGGTTTCTCACGCTAATTCAAATGTTATTTAGCAGAATATCACAGAAATATACGTCTGTAACAACATTCTTATTTGTATTATACACATCTTACATAAAGTAAATGTCCTTTTATTCGTTTATATTGTTATTTTCTATGTAGGCATATTAAATGATAAATAGTAGTGATTTCTTTTAACATGGTATTTATTAATTTTAATAAACTTAGGATAACATTACAGACAGGTATATACATACAATATCCTGGACATTCCTATCTATATTTACGGACGCAGCGGGTTGGCGATCTCAGTAATGTGTCCACCATGATGACGCTGCTGCCCACCATCAATCTTGTATAAATGATTGGTTAGTGAAATTTCCATCCCTTAGTGGACTCTTTCGACACCCACGGGAAGAGTCGTTGTGACAAAAGTACCTATTCTTAATACCGTCAACGGACATACTTTAATTTTGATATGAATGCAAATACACGATGTAATTTTATCATAAAATAAGTATATTAAAATCTAAATCTAACAGATCAAAACATAATAAATGAATACCCACATTTATATTCAAAGTGCCAACGGCTCGGATCGGGCAAAAATTGTTTTCTTCGAATCCGCCCGGACAACTTAAAAGCCGCTGAAAAGGTTGCATAAAACTCGGGACCATAATGCGATTTCCTTCCCGCCGCTTAATGCCCCTGGATGTGTCGGTCGGGCGGGCGCTCCAACCACTACCACGTTCTAGAGCCTGTCGACCTTACTGCGTCTGAACATTGAACATGTTCGATCTTGAGCATCAATTTGTGTTACTAATGTTACTAAAACATAGGCGTCATTGATACAACAAGGATAGATGCTCGACATTTATGATTTTCGAAATTCACGGTCGGCACTCAGAGCCCGTAGCCAAGAAGCCAATCGCTTGCGCTCAGTCTACATCATTTTTCATTTTTTAACTCCACTAACTACTAGTAATTAAACGAATGTCCCGCCCCGGGTTTCGTTAAAAAGACAACTTTTTTTTCTCATTTATTGCACTTTTAAAGGTGATATTGAGGTACAGTCGACGTCAAAGATATCATTAGAGTTTAGGCGCCAAAAATATATTTACACGACCTTAATGTCAAGGCAATAAAGTCGTGTAAATATATTTTTAGCACCTAAACCGTAACGATATCTTTGACGTCGACTGTAAAATAAAGCATTCTCGAGATATGTGGCATGTTAAACTAAGTAGATTTAATTTTTATTTTTAGTACTTTGAAAGAGCAGAAGGATTTGAATACTATAAACATTGAATAAATGATGTTAAAATGTTTTTTATTATGTTATCAACGAACATTGTTTCCTTTCAATCTCGTAATTCTTATAACATAATTAAAACTGTTACCTACACATTATTATAATACCACTCTCTTAGCGTGCGTCCTTTAAAAGCGATGTTCAAAGAGTTCAGCCATTGCGATTGCAAACTATTTCCTGTTTGATACTCAAAGTTGAATGCTTTTATAAAGTCCAATCCTTTTAATGGGGCTTTTTCCTGCTATCCCATCAACCCCTTTACTTGATTTGTTATCAATTTCATTTCATTTCAATAAGGAATAAGTATTTAGATTTTTATGTGTCTATCTATGTTTGCAGTTTATTATTTTAAACGTTATATTATAAGTAATTATAATTGAGAGTCGTTGTTTCTGCTTTATTGATTAATTATCGAATGCATGGAATTGCAGTATTGTGTTTACAACCATTGTTTGCCTTTGAGCATATTATTATTATATTCGAATTTTATCGACTACTTATTTTATTGTCATCATTTTCGTACAACGCATCAGTGTTGCGATACAGGAAGGAAATGCCGACAGCATCCTCGGTGCAGTGCCACGAGGGCCAATCTTAGATAGAGGTTGGGTTAGTTAGAATTTAATTTATTATACAGTTATAAATTGTACAGTTTTGAAAATTAAAACCAATATTTTTGTGAATTATTCAGTAATACCACTACAAATGCAACTCCGAGTTCTCGATAGTTCATCTACTTATTAAAGGTTCTAATCATGTAGTAAACTGCAGTTGTGTGGAATCCATATATTGTATGGGAAATGGGAATTGCTAATAGGTAGAATCGCGTTTGTGTTGTTCATCGTATAATCTACATTTATCCAGTTTTCTTCGACAGTTTTACACTAAAGGTGCTCATCCAACACCCCAATGTGACCTTCTTTTGAGTGAACGCAAACTTCGTAACATATTCGCCAAACGCCCTCTTCGGCACTGGAAACGCCCAAATCATGGCATCCACGTCTATGTCCTTGACGATATATTTCCCTTTCTTCAGCGAGCAGTTCGTTAGAGGGATGCCAAATAGCTGGAAATACTTTTTGAATAAAGCGCTGGAACATGTCATGTGTTCCAAAGACGCTGACCAGTCGATGCCAGTAGGTGTTTTCTTTCCTACACGAAGTGTTGCTTCCGCGTCTGACAGCGGAATGTCTCTCGCCACTGTCAAATTCACTTTGATACGCATATTGTACATACCTTTATACATTTCTAGAAGAAAGTCGTAAGGTAATGGATTGATGTATGGGTAATCTGGATCTTTGCAGTCTTCAATGCGTGTTATGCTGGCTTGGATCTTTTTAGAAGAACAATTTAATGTATTACAACATAAAATGATTAAGAAATATTTCATGGTACCAATAAACACAATATGTAGGTGTACATGTACGAGTATAACGATGTTACAATGATGCCTCGTTTTTAGGACCATTTATTATCATGACGCAATGTCAAGCAATTTTAATGCAATTAATATCACATTTACATTTCCCTGTGAATGTTTACCACATATTTATGTATATACTTGCCTATCATGATTAAAAATAATAAATGTCCTCGACCTGTAACAATAACAAGTGTCATAAGCTATCATAATGATTTTACGGTAAATCAAATTTAAAAAACTTATTTTCTTTTATGATTATCGCGAACACTGAAGTTCGCAAACGGGGATTTGTCACTTCAACAAAGGTATCATTAGAGTGACGAAGGAAAATGTCCGAAATTTGCGGATTTAGAGCAGAACGTATCAAAATATTTAAGATTGATATCCATTATGACGCTATGTTTATTTTTTACCTATTTGTATTTTTAATTCGTCCAACGGAACGTTTGTTTGCATTTGAAGCATGTGTAACATTTTAATAATAATAATAAAAATAAATAATAAAAATTTATTAAAACTCATTACAAATACAATGATATAACTTATCGACTAAACTTATTAAAAGAACAAAGGGTACATGTGCCTGATCTAGGGTAAACCCTGTGTTTCAGGCAAACAATGCCTACTTATAAATAAATAAATGTTATGTTATTTATAAGTAATACTGAAAATTATACAGGGTGGTCCAAACCTTGACGTCAAAAAATTTATTTAGGTTCCCTACGTCATGGGCTATCAGAATATACCCCATGTATGTTAGCCGATTTTTGGTAGTTTTCAAGTTATGAATTTTTTAAAAAAATTTTTTTGAGAAATTTTGGAATGAAGATATTTATTGATAAAAAAAACTGTTGGCATTTTTTTAAATTTTCTTTTTATAAAAGTATTACTACAAATAAAGCATTTACTGACAAAAAAATTAGCGTCCTCACTTTGATACAAGTAGGATAAAAAATACCAAATTCAAAATTTTACGTTAAAAACGCATCAAAATAGCATTAAAGTACGTAAATAAAGAAAATAAAACATATCCCATGGATTTTTGGTAATCTAAAGACTGCCCTAGACGTTAAACCTTCATAAAAGCAAAAAAAAGTGATACTTAATTATGAGGATTTTTCGGAGTAGGTAGTCGTTAAATAAACTTTAAAAAAATCTTCTAAATTTTGAATTTAAAAATAAAGTAAAATCGTCTGTTTTGTTGTTCTTACCAATAAACAAAGACAGAAAATACCACGGAAACTCAATTTATGTAGTTATTCAAGTAATTATTTACTTCTTTAAATTTAAGCTTTTTTAAGTATATTTGACCGACTACTCCGAAAAATCCTCATCATTGAGTATCACTTTTTTTTGCTTTTACGAGGGCTCAAGGTCTAGGGCAGTCTTTAGAATGCGAAAATTCCTTGGGATATTTTTTATTTTTTTATTTACGTACATTAATGCTATTTTCATGCATTTTTAGCGTAATTTTTTAAATTTGGTATTTTTTTATACTACTTGTATCAAAGTGAGGACGCTAATTTTTTTGTCAGTAAATGATTTATTTGTAGTAATACTTTTACAAAAAGAAAGTAGTTAAAAAACCCAATAGTTTTTTCTTAATCATAAATTTCTTCATTCCAGAATTTTTCGAAAAAGTTAGATAGTATTAGCCGTTGATCCATTTCCTCTTAGATCCACGACTCCTTTTATTATGTGACTTATACCGGAAGTAAGGAAAAACGTGCTTGGTCACTGATACCCTGGATGATGAAGAAACACTTAGCTTTTATCTAGTAGTATTAAACTATCCCGGCAGATCACTTATCCCCGTCATGTTTTTCTTACAGTCGCCATCAAATATATAGTAGCGTCCGGGGCGCTCAAAGATATCTGAACACGTATATCGTTATGACAATAAAGGCGTCAATCAGATATATTTGAACACTCGGGACGCTACGATATATCTACGAGCATTGGCCACTACAACCAGTACGTTATTGACCGTTTTCACGTCGACTTTTTTTCTAAATTATTGTGTTTACCGACTGCGCCAATAACCAGTTTTAAATGTTTTGGTGTTCGCAGTCAAAATGGCTTGTTATTATTATTAATTAAATTATTAATACACTAGCAGCTCATATTGACATTTACAAATTGTATTGACATTTATGACAGTATGTCGTTTGTTTGTTATGAAATAGATGAATATTATATGACAACCCCATGACTCGACTGCAATGAATTTTCACCACTGATATGATATAGTAGTTACACAATACAAATAATCGTAAGATAAGCAAACCAAAAGTGATCAATTCATGATTAAAAATACTTTTTGGACGTATTTTGTGTGGTAAAAACTAAGCAAAGGTTTAGTCAGGTGAAACATCCTACAAGTCTGGTTTATACTCACTTATCTGGACTTATATCTAAACGAATGGCAAGAGATCGCGCTAAACCGGAACAGTTAGAAGATAAAGCTACTGCTGGGCCTTTGACTAGCAATGAGACCCTCCAACGGCTTCGTGATAACGGCTTTGGCAATGATCCAGAGTTTCCGACTCCATATTTTTTAATAAAAGTAAATGTCATGTAATTCCAGCCATGTGGATCTCACATCGTGATATTAATTTACGGACTTACTTTCTTCGCAGCGGCAACTCATGGTAAGCACACTGGTCCTTTCCAAAGAGTGCACGTGATCCTATAGAATAGCCTAACTTGAATTTGAATAGCTAATTATTACCCAACAAAGGTGGGCGGTCCGGGTTCGAATTGTACTGAGAGTGACGTAAGCCGCTGTAAGGAACTCTACGCCACGAAGGGTTAATTTATATAGACCGGGAAGGGTCTTAATGTAGACTTTACCTGCGACCTCATTATTTTCAAGAGGTCCTGCCGTTTGGAGGTTGCGTGGATATGTTTGGATAGCCATTTCAATATTGGAGACCACTGAATATGAATCTGTTATGCTGTTTAACTTGCGGTGACGTGGATAACACATGGGTTGAATGTATTCATAATCAATCAATCGTTTATTTCTAACCAGTAGGCTTATGATTACCGTGTTTAATCGTTTGTCGTTGTTGCCGTCAGGTTCTAACAAATATGTAAGTGCGAAAGTGACGAGTGGCACGATAAACGGTAAACGCGTGACCATGGTAAGGCACCAGAGCCGGTAGGCCTATTATGATGGTAGATTGGTGGCGGGCCTGACGTCGTAACCGGTTGAATAGTGTGGGCAGCGCCTGGGCTAGTTGATCGGGGCGACGTGAGGAATGGCAGCCAATGGACTGTGGACGGACAAGTAAGTCCGAGAGGTGGAGGTGTGCGAATAATGGCTCGTATCCCTAACTATCCACCGCAAGCGATGACGTGGCATGTCGAAGCGGGCTCTCCATCCAAAAAGAAGGATGGCGAGTAGTAAAATGCCACCCGCGTGTTTGTGCCGTGCGCGGAGACCCGTACGGGTGGAGAAGGAGATCCTGGGGGCCGCGTCGAAGCAGGGGTCTGCTGTCGTTATCCCTGTTAGACATAACCTCTTTGGCTCTGGATTCATCTCAAACGGGCGGTCTTGGCTTAGCCAGCCAGGATCAATCGGCTGTCGCGTCCAGTCTGATGGTCGCAAGGCGAGTGTCCTGGGGTGATGGGGTCTGTAATCGGCGGAGCACGAAACCCAAGTCGGCTGAGGAGTCGACGAAGGTTTTGGCACCGTGCGGATTCACAGGCAACCCACTTCGGGGCGCTATGTCAGCCTGGTATCCCTGATGCGTCAAAGCATCCCCAGATGTGAGGGCTCCAAGGAGGGTGGGGAGCCAGTCTGATGAATTTGTAATTGGCAGGTAGCATGGAACATATAGCACCAAAAACGACGAAGGAAGGAGGAAAAGCCGGACCCAATAGGGATGAGGCCAAAGCGCACAGCGCAATCACTGTACCGGCGGTACGCAACCCTGTCCTGGACAGAGATGCGAGAGCCGGTACATCGTGGAAGTCCGCAAGGACGGAGAGGGTGCAGTGCACCAGAGGCAGGGGCTACA
>JALPQI010015474.1:0-36307 GCA_025490895.1 Thaumatotibia leucotreta
CTAATTATAAGAGCAAATTAACAAAATAAAATCATACACAGAAAAGACAAATATTAAATTCGATTATCACTTGTAACAGGTGATACCTACAAAATATTTATATTCAATTTACATATTATGCAGTTTATTACAAATATTGCAACGTCAACGACAATGCGCACAGGCAAAGTAAAGTAGGTCGAATTTATTTGCTTACATAGCGACAGGTGTTTAGGTTAGTGGGTTATTGATTATGTTATGTTAGAAATTGAGTACATTTTTCTAGATAATAATAGTCTAAATAATATGATCTTAGCTAAAAATTTAGGCCCCCTCATAGTCGATTGAGAAAATGTATCGACGCTCGGCCATTTTCCTTGCTGGACACTCTGGATCTCCTGTCTTGTGGTCTTTGGGCTTCTTATAGAGCTTACATGTTGCGCAGCTGGGACGTTCTCCTTTGAGAGGGCACGCCTTGTCCGAATGTCCTATACTACAACAATGTGCACATGTTTGTTCTGGTTGCTTACAAGTCTTGGCGGCGTGGCCATATTGCTGACATTTGAAGCATCTAGTGACAATAGTGAAGTCTTTCACAGGACAAGATGACCAATTAATGAAAACTCGGCCCTGAGTAATGAGAGCTTTGCGGATTAGGGCTGGTACTTCTATGACATAGTTACAGGTATCCGCATCTTTCTTACCAGACTTATGGCTTAGTTTAATACTAGTTAAGATGTTGTCCCTAGTTAAGTCTGTGAGCTTGTCGGCAAGATTTTGGTCATACAAGCAATTATAAACATCTTGTTCTCGTAGAGCTGCCGGTACGCCCACTATAACAACTCTGGGCCTGCGCTTAAAGGGTTCATCGACGGTGAGGTCCGGGGAAGTGGTCTTGAAAGTCTGTTTCAGTTTTTCGATATCATCCTTGGAGTCGGTGCTAATGATAACTCCACCATTTCTTACTTTACGTAGTGCTCTGACGTGGAGTTTCAATTGTCCGGGATTAATCAGCGTTTGTATTAAGCTCTTCGTATCTTCGCTCGATTTGGAATTATCTTTAGGGTAGATTGCCACTGAGCTCAAATTGCTAGGACGGATCTGACTATTATTATTCGTTTTTACCATTTCGGCGAAGGAAGGCGGCGCATCGGTAGCAGGTCTGGTTGAAGTCTCGACCGTTAGTTTGAGGGCTCGGATGCATTCAGATAGGTCTAGCTTATCTTCAAGAGAATGGAGGTCACGCTGTTGTAGCAATGCTTTCTGTTTAAGTGCTTGATAATTAACCGCCAAGTTTCCGGTACCATGGGCTACCTTACGACAGAGATTGTGGATTTTTAATTTTTGGTCAGAGTTCAATTTACCCTCGGTCGAAATGCAACATATTTCATTCAAACACTGCTCAATGGCACTCATCCAGTTCTGAATTTCCGGCGTAGGTACAGCGTCGAGGTTGCTCTGCACTCTAGCACTTGTCGTTGGGTCATCTTGATTTCTGGCGGTTGAAGGTACTGGAGTGGAGGGTGGGCTACGTTGCATCTTGGAACTTCTGGAAAATGGGCTGTTGGCTGGAATATAGTTAATAGGAGAGGCCTACCTCCAGCAGTGGACTAACATAGGCTGATGATGATTTTCTAAGGTTGAAAACCAATATTGATATAATTTTGAATGAGTAAATTTTCAGACAAAACTTATCTAAATAAATATTTTTATCTTAGTGGTAGGGCTCTTATAGATTATGGCCCATTTGGATCGTTTGTATAAAATTATGTACCTATGCTTATTTATTGCGTAATTTATTTCGAAAATGCCCAGTTTAAATCTCAACGACTTAGGATTTAATATTTTCTTCGGTTACCGCGAGGATTACATATGAAATACGTCGCCCGCAGACAACGAACCCTGTAAAGTGTTCGAAACGTCGGGATGAAGTTAAATTGAATTGATATACGCAAGTTTATCCGTTTCCATAAAACTATATTCAGATTTAGGATTTACTTTTTTAGACAAACTTCCCAATAGTCCCGTTGTTCTCAAATAGGTTATAAATAAAATTATATGAAAAAAAACCTGCGTCGTTATTGTAACAGATAACAATTGGCATAAACGAGATGCATAAAAAATAATACATAAAGGTACCGCATCTTGACGATTTACTGCCGCATCAAATTCATGGAAAACTCTAAAAAAAGAAAAGAGTGTTACATTTACTACTTAAACGGCTGTCCTATCTAATCCCCGAGCGTCCCACAAACTTAACCGTTCACTTTACGACGTGGCCACTCCCATACATTCAACCCGATTTACTACTGGCGCCAAAGTTATTCATCGGCAAAGATAAAATTGGACCTCACCTCCGCAGTTGTGTTTGCTTTATATTATATCCATGACACAAACTGGTAAATAAATTTAGTTGACTGAAATACTGCGAAGTACAGACTTCACCGAGGTGAAATGTATGAAATAATAATATTTTAACTTAATTCTGCGACTACATACGTGGTCCTCTAACCTGCTCCTAAAATCGATTGGGATTTTTTTTTAATTTCGAGGATTTGTATCTATCACTCTAATGACGCCTTTGAGTGACAGAGAAAAATCCTCGAAATTCACGAATTTCGATTTTCGCGGTATAGGCCAGGTCGTATTCTACGTGTCTGAATTCAGACTTGTGCCTTAAAATTACCAACTGTAGCGGTTTTGCTTTGACTCGTCTATGCGTCAATAGAATCTGCCACCACAGTTAGGTGTCGCTCTGTCCCTTTGAAACAATGTCACAAAGTCACATTGAACAATTACAAACATGTCGTAAGCGACTAATTTTACAAGCAAACGTGGACTGTAGCGATACCATGAGTTGGAAAGTAAGGATAGGTTAGGCTTTACTCGATACTTAATGCAATCTATCGCGCTCACACTGACATATTGGAGCGAGCGCGATGGCTTGCTTTACGTATCGAGAAACACCTAACGTTACAGATACTTGCAAATTTATAGTAGTTCTACTGATAGGCACTTCAAGGAAAAAGAAGCGTTGGACGAGCCAGCTCGATGGGCCGACGATATTATGAAATCTGCGGGTCGCTTCTGGGTAAGATTGGTACAAGATCGAGACGAATGGCGTACGCGAAGAGAGGCCTATGCTTAGCAGTGGGCGGTCAAGGGCTGACGATGATGGTTGGCAGAAGGTACTTACATAGATTTTTTTATATGTACGTAGCAATTTTCATGTTGATTGTCTTTTTTTTATGTGACGAAGGTCGACAACTGAGCTCTCAGCGCACCTTATGGAAAGCAGGAACTGAGGCCCATGGGCATAGTGACCAAAAAATCGCCTATGCGCTGCCTGCCCTGAGGACTTAGATGGATTGCCTCTACTTATGCCAGTAATTACACCGGTTATCTTACCCCCAAAACGGATATACAGTACTAACTATTTAGCGGCAGGTTAACGGGTAAGACGGTGGTAGCTATCCGGACGGACCCTGCACGATGTTCTACCACCAGCAAAACCTGTCGTGGTAAAAAATTCCAAAATGGTACTGTTTAATGTAGTACAATTTTCACAATAGATGACTCTGTTTTCGCATTCGCTACATCGCGATGTTAAGATTTTCCTACAGCTCTATATATACCCAAATTGATATCGAATAAATGAGTACTGTAATAAGTTGACAGTGAAGTGTTTATTTACAAATAGTCGTAAGTGCAGTGCAGTAGGGAGTGAACAGGTACAAATCACACTCAAACATTATCAAGCTAATTCAACCACCTGCTGCTGGTTGTAAGGCGTGCGGATGAGATTCCAAACGTATTTTGATTTTGAATTGATTGTCCATGTGCCAAGAATAACAGCTAACATAACAGCGTCTCTTCTCAAGGTTAACCTTCGGCCATAACGTATTACCTCTTGGCATCAGAAATGAAACCTGAAACTACCATTTCGAGCCTCATAAAATGTCCATCCATCACCTGTTTGCGTCCCGGAACGACATTTTTATGGCCGAATAAAGCAAAAAGCCTGCATTTGGCTGTTTAGGCACAGATTACGTAATCATGGTGTAGATGTAGCGGTTTCTCGTAACAAGGGAAATTAGCACGGCTTCAGTATTTTCTGGCTGTGATTTCGTAACAGGTAAAAAATAATTTCTTAAATAATTTAATTAGTTTATATATATTAAAGTGTCTTAAATTGAAGAAGATTCGAGTTGAAAACATTCATCAATCACATACCTATTATCTAAGCTTTGAATGTTGTCACAATGAATAAATAATAATCTGTCTATTCATGAGTCTTGAGTTATGGACGGCTTTATAAGTGTAGTTTTTTTAATATGCTATGTGTTGCAAGTTGACGCGGTTTTAATATCTAGATGCAATGCCAATTCGCGACAATCTGGATCGAGCATAAATATATACTCGCCGGTAACAAACGGTACAATACAAATAAACCACCAAATAGAATATCATGCACTGGACTCACCTGTACTGGCAAACTCCAAGGAAATCCAATAAGACAGGGATTTTTTCACTCGATCGATCTACACGGTGTTAACGATGTGTGCGCGCGTCCCGTTCCCAAGCTTCACTACTTCCGCGAGTGGCGCTGTCGGGCTAGGGTCTTGTCCGGCGCATGCGCGCCGAGCAAACTCGGGCGATTCCATTGGCGGGATTTTGATATTGCACCGATTGAGTTACGTTTTGACATTGCATCGGGATGAAAACAGTATTGAATGTTATAGACGTTAGAAACGAAACATCCCGCCCACCAAAATACCAATGGGATTTTCCCGAAATAAGAACGGTTGAGAAAATGTTAACAAAACGATAAAAACTAAATTTACGATACTAAGCTTAAAACTAAAGGAACGTTAACGTGTATGTTTATTCGGATGGAAGGGGACATAGTTTGACCAGGGGCCTTTTGACTATGTGATCCCTAGCTGTTTTAACGGTAGCCACCCGAACTACTCCATCTGGCCCAGGATGCAAAACCATAACTCGTCCTAATGGCCAATGAAGAGGAGGTCGGTTGTCATCCTTAATAAGGACAATTGAATTTACGGTGAGCGGAGTCGAATCTTTGGTCCACTTTGGCCGCTGAGATAGCGCGTGCAAATATTCGCTTCTCCAGCGTTTCCAAAATTGTTGTTGGAATGCTTGGATAAGTTGCCACCGGTTGAGTCGATTGATTTTAACATCCGCGTAATCTGAATCTGGAACCGCAGTTGGAGGTTCAAGCGTTAAGAAGTGCCCGGGTGTTAAAACGTTTAAATCGTTAGGGTCGGAGCTTAATGGACACAAAGGTCTTGAATTTAAAATTGCTTCGATCTGAGTGAAGAGGGTGCTGAGCTCTTCGAACGTCAAGGTTTGATCACCAACGATGCGATATAAATGACTTTTCGCGGCTTTGATTTGGATTTCCCAAATCCCTCCAAAGTGTGGAGCGGAAGGGGGATTACGTTTAAACACGATTCGTTCTGCGTGCGATGCTTGTTCGATACATGACGCCAGTTGTGAACTCGCGCCGACGAAGTTCGTACCACAATCCGAACGAATGACGTTACAACGACCGCGACGGGCAACAAAACGGCGCAACGCTGCTATGAAACCGTCAGTAGATAAGGTTGACACTACTTCCAGATGAACGGCTTTTGTACTGAGGCATACGAACAAGCATAAGTAAGCTTTATCGATTTTAGCACCACGATGTGATCCCAGTTTGATTCGGAAAGGACCACCGAAATCAACGCCTACCTCTGAGAACGGTTTAGCCTGATTTACGCGAAAGGCGGGAAGATCGCTCATGAACGGTTGCAGAGGCTGTGGATGCAAGCGGTAGCATCGGATGCACTTTGAAAGTTGGTGTCGTATAGCTCGCCTTGCCGCAAGTATCCAAAATTGTTGTAAGATCAAGTAATGAGTCGTGTTAAGACCGGGATGAAGATTGATACGATGAGCTGACTCAATTACTGCGGTGGTAAGCACACATTTTCTGGGCAGTAGTGCGGGATGCTTGTGTTCGAATTCGAGCCCTGAGCGAGCGAGACGTCCGCCCACCCTGAGTATACCCTGGTCGTCCAAGAATGGGTTGAGTTTACGAAGACTGCGTGGTAGCTGTTTTCGCAACTTGAGCTTCGTTATGACATCGGAAAAGTGCCGGTTTTGAAAATGCTTGACGATCGTTAGTAACGCGCGATGCCGCTCTATGTCCGAGACAAAAACGCTGTCAGATCGTGGAACAGTAGAACGCGTGTGGTCACAAAACCTGTGAATATAGGCTAAGACGCGACAAATCTTATCTAACGACGAATGCCTCTCGAACAAGCGATCAATCATAGTCGATTGTTTGGTTGCTTCGGTTTGGTGTGTAACTAAGGTTACTTTACGCTGTTCGGACAACACCACGTCATCGTTGTGGCGATTTGTTGAAATATCTCTTGGCCACTCAGAGGGCGCTTGGGACAACCACTCTGGGCCCGCCCACCATAGCTGATTGTTGAGCAATTCCTGTGGTAGTTGGCCACGAGAACATATATCTGCCGGATTCGTTCCCGAAGGAACATGTCGCCAGCAGGCGGTAGGAACGATGTCCTGAACATGGCTTACACGGTTAGCGACAAAAGTGACCCAGCGAGACGACGGGGCACGCAACCAAGCCAATGTAACGGTTGAATCGCACCAAAGGAAAGTTTCGGGCGAAGGAATGCGTAAAGTATCCTTCACAAATTTGATATGGTCAGCTAACAGGACCGCTGCGCATAACTCCAGGCGGGGTAAAGATTGTTTCTTCAAGGGAGTGACTCGTGCCTTCGCGCAGACGAGAAAGACGCGGACTGAGCCGTCCGCTTCGGTTACGCGTAAGTAGATCACAGCACCATACGCTAATTCGGAGCTATCACAAAATCCATGAAGCTGATACGACTGAGCACTTTCGATGACAAATTTGCGTGGAATCTTCAGATCCCTAATTAGAGGGAGCTGCTGGGAGAAGTTGCTCCATTGGGACACTAATTCCGGTGGAGGAGTTTCATCCCACGAAGAACCGAGAATCCATAGTTTCTGGATCAAGGCTTTGGCATGGATTGTCAAAGGAGACAAGAAACCCAAAGGGTCAAAGATTCTAGCGACCTCACCTAGAATCGTTCGTTTGGTACACGGTTGATTTGAAGGTTGGACGTTAAAAACGAACGAATCTGAAGCAGGCTCCCACTTGAGGCCTAGAACTTTGATGGTCGTGTCTTCGGCTTCGGTAAAAGTGATGGCTTCCGAAAGACACGCGTTTTGAGGGTAAGTCACTCAAAAGTTCGGGTCGATTACTCACCCATTTTCGCAGCTCAAATGAGCCGAGACTGAAGAGAGCGATAACCTGCGATTTAATATCGCGAGCATCCTCCAGCGAGGAACTTCCGGTAACGACATCATCGATGTAGACATCAGAAGTTAAAACGGTCTTGGCTTTGGGGGTAATTTGAACCCTCGTCGATAGCCAATTGCTGGACGGATCTGCAAGCGAGAAACGGAGCCGAGGAGACCCCGTACGTTACGGTATTTAGTACGTATTCCTGAATAGGCTCATCTGGGTGACCTCGCCAGAGAATACGCTGGTAATCGCGGTGATGGGGAGCTACGTTAATTTGACGGTACATTTGGCGCACGTCGGCCATGAAAACCACTTCGTGCTCACGATAGTGAAGAAGAATCTCCACGATGTTGGATTGTAATTTCGGGCCTATTAAAAGCGTATCGTTAAGCGATTTGGAATTCGCGTCTTTAGCTGACGCGTCAAAGACGACACGAAGCTTCGTAGTTGCGCTTTCCGGCCTCAAAATACAATGATGTGGTATATAATACTTGCCCTGGCCCATGGTTTTTGCAGGCACCAAGGACATGTGACCACTTTCGATGTAATCGGTCATGAAATCAACATATTGTTGTTTCAAGTCTGGATCACGAGACAGGCGCTTTTCGATAGCGTGGAAGCGTCGCAGTGCTATCTCTCGAGAGCCCTGGAACACTGGCTCAGCGTTGTCCTTGAAAGGAAGGCACACGAAATATCGACCAGTCTCGTCACGGTAATGTTCGTTGGTGAAACTATTTTCACACAATTGTTCTTCTGGGGTCAATCGGGAAGATTGGGGAACGGTATCGATTTCCCAGAAACGTTGAACCATATGGTTTAAGCTATCATCAACACTTGGAGACGACGGGACGCTGAGCAGACACGACGATGCCAGGCGAAACTTCCCGAGGATAAGCCAACCAAAGACAGAGTTCATGGCTCGCGGTTTATTCGTGCAGCGTTTCAAACGTTGATCAAGAAGTGACTCTACAAAGATGTCGGCAGCAAACAAGACATCGATTGGACCAGGAATGTCAAAACCAGGATCAGCTAACGGTAAAGTCTTGAACTCATCCCCTCCAGTCGTGTTAAGTTTTGCGATAGGTTGCTCTCCGCACAGTTTCGGTGAGACAAACATTTCCAGGCGGAAGTGCACTGTCTGATTAGAACCAACATCACACGTGACCTTACCCGTCACCGATGCAGGAGCGCCTCCCAGTACACATGGCCCATCACTAGTCGGTGTAGGCTGCAAGTTCAGCCGTTTAGCCGCGCGAGTTGTTAATAAATTATTTTGACTTCCAGTGTCAAATAATGCCCGGAATGTTTGAAACTCGCCAGATGCGTCACGAATCTGGACGAGTGCGGTTGCCAACAACACGGTCGTATTCGAGGGTGAACTCGGTGAAGGTAACGATTCTTTAGTCAATAAGACCACTGAACTTGATTGTTCACCTGAAGGCTCAGGGTTGTTAGCTACTTGGTCACGGTGCAGCAGAGTATGGTGTTTACGTTTGCATTTCTGACATGAAAATATCGATGTGCATTGACGAACCGAATGAGACGCATTGAGACAGTTGTAGCACCACCTCTTTTCAGAAGTGACAGCCATGCGCTCGTCAATGGATTTATCTAGAAATGCCTTACAGGCCGATATGTGATGTTCGTCACCACAAAAAGAACACTTTCGAATAATTTTCGGTGTTGCTGACGCTTTGGGGGGGTTGACCTCTTGTTTATTACTTTTCGCAACGGAGTTAACGGTAGGAACGAGAAGTGTGTGTGTGACATTATGCTTCTTCGGTTTTTGCAAAGTTGCTGGCGCCTCTTTATAAGTGTTAGCACTTTTAGGAGTAACGGTGGTAAAATGCGTGTCGCGTAATAACGCTTCGCTTTTCGAGTGTAAATACGCCCTAATTTGCTTATATTGCGGCATCTCAACATCGGTATGTTTTTCCTCAAACTCGCGGCGCAGCTTTGTATCTAACTTTGAAAGGATGTTATAACATAGGATGAAGTCCCAATGTTCGACTGGCAACTTTAATTGTTTTAAGATAGTCAAGTTTTCGTCAATCGTGTCGAGCGCGTGTCGAAAGTCATGAGCGTTATTTGTTTTGAAACTGACATCTAAAATGTCACGCCAGCACGTAAAAGCTAATTCGCGTTTGTCCTCATAGCGGGACTTAAGAGCGTCATATGCACTTAAATAATGCTCACTTGAGACCGGGAACGTTCTTGTTAACGATAAGGCGTCACCACGTAGAACGGATACTAAATAGTGAAATTTCTCGATATTACTCAACGCGGTAGATTCGTGAATCAGCGCATTAAAAGTCGCGATAAACTCGGGCCATTCCTTAATGGCACCCGAAAAAGTAGGTAGCGTGATTTTCGGAAGACGCATGTTACTACTGTGCGAACCCGTTACTGAATTCCGTCTCGAAGAATCGGGTTGATGAGACGATCCCGGTTGTAATTTACGCTGTATCGACACGACCTTGAAATACGCTTCATCGAACCGTTCCTGAATCTCGTTCTCAGTATCGTCAACATCATCCCCTAAGAGATCCGAAATGATCAAATGAGATTCATGAAAACTGTCAGCGATATTTTTTATTTCCTGGCAATATGAGAGAAATAAATCGACCTGTGAGGTATCGGTATTGGCCAAGGTTCCTATTTCCAAAGCCTTGGTTATACGGTTTAAAGCGATAGTTCGTTTACGTCGCAAACTGGGCAAGTTGTTGACCGAATAAGTTTCCTCAGTACATTTCTTACCGACATTCGGTTTAGATTTACGCCTCGTTAGATACGACATTATTATTACGTAATTAAAACAATGGTCACATATACGTAAATACTAAACAAGAAAACAACGATGAACGCAGTTAAAAATGTTATCTGAGATACCTAATACCTACGGCAACAAGCCGACTTCGATGTTCGTATAACGCGACAACTATTAAAATTCGTCACTTTCAATTAAACTTTAATTTGAACAAACCTAAAAACACACAGAACGTAACGTGATTTTCGACATCGATATTAAAACCTTTTAAAATCTTTACGGGATTTAATTTTTAAATAACCTATTAATGGCAAACTAACGTTAATGCATGAAATCTCCGTTTACAAAATTAATAAATCAAATAGACTTAATTATTCCCTTTTAAGACGACAATACGTTAAGTTAAAGTTCCAATTTCAAAGTTAAATGACAATTTTAAATCACGACTGAGCGATCGAAGTGAATAAGTTTATTAATACGAAGTACGGTGGTACGGTAGGTAACTAGAATACAATAGAAAAACCAGCGTTAGAGCCGCGTGCTAACTCTCGTAAGGCGGGGGTCTAGTTATACTGGCGATGTGATTCCACGAATTGCCTACTCGTCGAATATTGTAGGTTATAGTTTTATTAATTGAAACGATTGATATGAAATCTCTATGATTTGAATACTAAAACGTTGGATGAAATTGACAATTGGTGTAAAACTGTTAGGTATGTTAATACAAGATTCAGAATAAGCGAAAGTATTGTGCAATTTTTAAATTCGGTGAGCGGTGGGTAACGGAACAAAGTGGAATAAAGATCGATTTTAGCTTCGTAATTACGCGATATATTGACGTTGGTATTCGTTTACACGGTAAGGAAAGATACTAAACGAGTATAACGACAATGGTAGTTAAAATCACGAAGTAAAATTGGTAGTTGGTGAGCCGACTGTGTATATTACTATTAATTATTCTGTGGTATGACGATGACGATAAAATTCCCGGGTTTCGGCACCAAAAAGATGTTGCAAGTTGACGCGGTTTTAATATCTAGATGCAATGCCAATTCGCGACAATCTGGATCGAGCATAAATATATACTCGCCGGTAACAAACGGTACAATACAAATAAACCACCAAATAGAATATCATGCACTGGACTCACCTGTACTGGCAAACTCCAAGGAAATCCAATAAGACAGGGATTTTTTCACTCGATCGATCTACACGGGGTTAACGATGTGTGCGCGCGTCCCGTTCCCAAGCTTCACTACTTCCGCGAGTGGCGCTGTCGGGCTAGGGTCTTGTCCGGCGCATGCGCGCCGAGCAAACTCGGGCGATTCCATTGGCGGGATTTTGATATTGCACCGATTGAGTTACGTTTTGACATTGCATCGGGATGAAAACAGTATTGAATGTTATAGACGTTAGAAACGAAACTCGTTAGAAGGGAAATTAGCACGGCTTCAGTATTTTCTGGCTGTGATTTCGTAACAGGTAAAAAATAATTTCTTAAATAATTTAATTAGTTTATATATATTAAAGTGTCTTAAATTGAAGAAGATTCGAGTTGAAAACATTCATCAATCACATACCTATTATCTAAGCTTTGAATGTTGTCACAATGAATAAATAATAATCTGTCTATTCATGAGTCTTGAGTTATGGACGGCTTTATAAGTGTAGTTTTTTTAATATGCTATGCTATATGCGTCTAATACGACTACCTATGTTATTTGATTGCTGGTAGAAACAATCGAAATTCTTTTTAAACATTTATTTTCCGTTTCACAGCGTATTATCAATGCCTAACACCAAATATGCAACATCATAATTTTGGGAAAAATTATATATGTCGGAGATATGAGTTACTAAATCTAGAAAACGATAAGCAATGTTTTGCTTGGAGTGGTCTTTGCTTGGTCCATGCAGGTTTGCAGGTAGATACCAACCTATGAACAGGTGGCTGGTGACCTGACAGTATAAAAGGTCACTACTGCAGTGTTCATCAATTCATTCCCGTGTTAGACATAGAACGATTCACTCTTGTCTTGTTATGTGAAGGGTTTACATTCTTATGAAGGAAGTTATTTCTATGGAGTATGCATCTATGCATGGACGCAAGCTTAGAACTCTCCATTCGTTTTCTACTACTGCGTAGATGCGTGGATACAAGATTCTGAGTGCTGTTGGTGGCGAGTAACGAGAAGCTAGGAGGCAGATAACTGGAATCTTATCCCTCTTAGCTCGGCTGTCATTAGAGTTCCCGATATCAGCAAGTGGGATGAAGACTCAAGGCTCACGTAACAGTGAGTACTGGTATTGTATCACATGTAAACGGTAAGGTTTAAAATCGACAACAGTTGGTAAGGTAATGATTGTTCACTATGTTTGCAGTTAAGTTTGATTTGAGTCGTGATTTAGAAAACTGCTTTGTTCTTTTTTTGTGATTACTGTTGTAAGAAAACGTGTGGGTAGGTATCCTACCCTATTGGAAAAAAAAAAATAAAAACAGTAATTCTAGTGATTTCAAAGTATATCATGACCCATACTTATTACTTACTTAGTTGTGAAATACTAGCAGTACCAAAATATGGGCAGGTAGCCCTTTGTTTTGTTTTGTTTTCGAGTCTACCAAAAATTAATTTGTGATAGTGATAAACATTTTCAATCCATGCCTTGTGTTAAAAGTTTTCTATGCGTGTGAAATTACCGTTACAGATGTTCAACTTCAAGATCAACAAGCTCACTGTCATAGTAGTCTACAGTTTCATCCATGATGAATATGCTGTGACGATGAAACGAGCGCAATTTCTTGCGATACCTATGTCCAAGAAATTAAGAATTGAAGACGCCAACTCTATGGTTATTTTGGAGCAACGGAAATTAAAGGACAGGTTTCTTTCCAATTGTTTTAATGAAAAATTAGAAGCAGTAGTTTAAAGAACTAACGGTTGACATTTCTGTTTGTAACGTTAAGTTTTTGTGTTCTTAATACGTTTTATTATTTGCGAGATTAATTTGATTATAGTAAAGTGAAGCACAATCTTATTTTGATGTCGAGTATAAGATGAGGTCAGTGTCTAACCTCAAACTTTAGGTACTTAGTGTTATGATTAGGTCTAGCATTCCAATTATCTCAACATCTGTTCAAAACTGCTTATTGCTAGTCTACTTGAAAAAAAAAAAAGGAAATCAGTCGGCTTTGAATATACTTTGTTTTTGTGATAAAAATGATATCGTACAATTTAATGATTACAGTTCAACATGGTGAGTCAGAACGAGCTGCCGGCCTGCAAGTTGTTGATGTCATGCCCGGTGGCGTAGCAGGTGTCGTTACTGCCTACCGTGAACACCTGGTGCAGCACGTGGTGTGGACACGTTGTTAATCCGCTGAGCAGTTCACATTTTTGTTGGGCTATTTGAGGTCTGAGCTAATTGGTGAAACTAATGTTGTTGTAGCCATCGAGGGTTTATTCCCTTTCGATTCTTTAGAGTTAAAAAAAAAATGGAGGAAGAAATGCAAAATTGAAACTAAATTAGACATCAATGTTACAGTTACGCAAGTTTAAAATAAACAAGTTTTATTAAACGCATTGAGATCGGTTATAATAATTTCTGAAAGGTCATGATGAAGGTTATGATGAAGGTCACGATGAAGGTCACGATGAAGGTCATGATGAAGGTCATGATGAAGGTCATGATGAAGGTCATGGTGAAGGTCATGGTGAAGGTCATGGTGAAGGTCATGATGAAGGTCATGGTGAAGGTCATGGTGAAGGTCATGATGGTGGTCATGATGACTGTCATGATGATGGTGATGATAATAATTTCTTATTATTTGGGCTGTCAATAGTTTCAGTTTGAGTTCTTTAGTTCAATTAAAATTGTAAGTTTTATTGAGATTAATCAATTAGTTTGCAATCGTGGAATGAAACTTTTTACATTTTTGTTGGGTTCAGTTTTCTCAGACTAGATACACCATTTATCATTCGTAGTCGTAGGTGTAAAATCGGATCTATTTTTCCGTCTCAGTGCGGCCACGATTGTGAGTGGCGTTCGTTTGGTTTAATGGTGTATGTGGTCAAGGCGTTTAGATTGTGCGACAGCCATGTAGGTGGTTGTTAAGACTCAGTTGCTGGGTGTAGCATCTGGAGTATTGTAACTGCTGTGAGTACTGCAACCCATTTGTTGGTTTGTTGAAGTGTTTCATTTGACTATTGTAGAACTGTGTCGGTTACTGGCTAGTAAAGTAGTAAGTACATAGTTAGACTGACTAGTCTATTTCGAATGTTAATGAAGTTGATTTTAATTCCCTGGGTTGATTAAACGAGTACCTTAAGAAAATATGATTCTGAATTGCGGCATTAAAATTTTCTATTAACTACTTTAAATGCGGAAAGGGTAATTTTTAAATTTAATGAGTTCTAATCATCAGTCATGTGAGCTTTCAATGGACCGAGAGCAAGTCCGAGGGATTGAGCGTGATCGAATAATCGCATCGGAAGTTCCGGAGCATGTAAAAGGTGCACGTGGACTGCTTTTTATGTGCAGTATACTCTTTGCGAGGAGTAGCACTTACGCGGCTGAGATGGTTAACTTCTGATAGGTTATTGGATCCTAACAATCCGATGGACTGAAATGAAATCGGATGGTTATGATGTAACCTGGATGAGTAATTTACGTTTTTGTTTGAGTCGAGAGGTTGACTAATTTGAATCATTCATTAATTGAGATCATTTTGGTAATGCCACAAAAGAAGTTATTGTTGTTAAACGGGATGAGGTGACTATGTCACAATGTGAGTTTCCGATGGACATAAACGTGACTTATGTTTCCTTAATTTTGATTTTACTGGTAACTGAAACTGAGCTGGTGGCACTATCAAAATTGTCTAACAAATTGAAGTTCATAAATGATTGAATACAGATAACATTTTGTTGTTAATGAAAATGCTAGAAAGCCAAGTACCACGTGAAGTAGATGAAGATTGTTGTGGCATGAAGGATGAGGTTCTCAGTTCGGTTGGTCGACCGTACCAGAGGCTTGATCGTAGCCGTAGCCCGTTAGAAGTCGGTGTCTACCTTTGAGTAGTCCGTGGGTACGCGGTGCGCGATAAGCTCTGGCGGAGGTCGGGTCTTGTAGAGACCGTAGAGTCATAGGGTTGACTCGGCGATCCCTTGGGGATGCGCGTAGTGTGGTTATGTGATAACCAATAGGCCACGAATGAGAGACCTGCTTCCGAAAGTTTGCCGTCATGTGTTTTACGTAAAAGGTGGCTATGAAAGCCAGGTGGTACTTGTCTGGTCTTGCATTTAAATTGGTGGTAATGAATTGACTTTAAGTGATCCTAAATTCAGTGGCAAAGAATAAAATTATTTTCCTTGAGTTGAGTTGATTTTACGTAGACAGATAATTTGGTCAGGAGTAACAGAGTGGTGACAAAGATTACTGATGTACGTGTTTGTTTCAGATACAAGCGAGGACGCTTGTCTTGTCAGTATGGCCGTGTCGGAGATATGAGTTACTAAATCTAGAAAACGATAAGCAATGTTTTGCTTGGAGTGGTCTTTGCTTGGTCCATGCAGGTTTGCAGGTAGATACCAACCTATGAACAGGTGGCTGGTGACCTGACAGTATAAAAGGTCACTACTGCAGTGTTCATCAATTCATTCCCGTGTTAGACATAGAACGATTCACTCTTGTCTTGTTATGTGAAGGGTTTACATTCTTATGAAGGAAGTTATTTCTATGGAGTATGCATCTATGCATGGACGCAAGCTTAGAACTCTCCATTCGTTTTCTACTACTGCGTAGATGCGTGGATACAAGATTCTGAGTGCTGTTGGTGGCGAGTAACGAGAAGCTAGGAGGCAGATAACTGGAATCTTATCCCTCTTAGCTCGGCTGTCATTAGAGTTCCCGATATATAAAAAAAAAAAACTGAACTTCTGCGCTCATTTTGCACACCGCATAAAGCATTTTAATCACTCATATAACACAGAGCTTATTGTTGACATGACGCGAGCGCCATCTACCCCCTCTTTCTCGTACCTCCTTTTTTTTAAGTTACATGTAAGTAGAAACGTTTGACTAACATTTTTTTTATCTACTATACAAAGTAAGATTTTATTTTCTTGACAATATACCTACTTAATCTATGTTCTTGGTCATTCTCCATGAAAGCAAAGCCGTCGTTGGTTTATTTAACGGGTAAATAAAATTAATTAGGCACAAAACACATTTTCCGGGTTATATGCCTTTGGGCCTTCCTGAGCCCGGGAGCTCAATTTAACGACGGGTTTTATACAAATTTCGGCATAAAAATGTATTGATTTTATCAAAATCGTATTTAATTTAAGTGGCCTCCGAATGTGGCCTTTGTATGTTAGGTGATAGTGGTCATTTTAAATTACTGTCCGGATTTGTTATGAGTTTGTGACAGTTAGGAGCGGAAATGTTGTTCAGTGATTATATACTGTTTATTATTGGGTCGGGTCTCTTAATGTTTCAAATTTGTTCTTTGGAATATATTACCAACCACGACGGGATTAACTACCTGTATCGAAATGTAATTACTCGATAATTAATTTACTTCTTGTCATTTTAAACTCTTTAAGACTTTGAAAATGTAGGAGAATTCGAATATGTTTATGTAAAAAAACTGTTATGTTCTCCTAAAATGAGGTTGATACTTTATCTTAGAAATCTTTAGTTAGCTTCTTAGTCAGTTTTTATAGCAAATTGTCGGAAATATTTTTTTAGAAGAGGAATGGCAAGCACAATCTTGTCGCATTTAATGAATATTATTAGTTTATTATGAAAAATAAAAATCTTGGCAAATATGTCTAAATTTCCTTAAACGAAAACTTATTTCTTGCATAAAATATTCCAGTTATTATTGTAAAAAATTGAAAATCAATTATTAACATTTAAACCCCGTCCAAAAGACACGGTACCTCAACCACGACTACCAAGGCTTACAAATTCTGAAATATTACGGGCAATGTTACAATGCGATTCCCATTCATCATGTGATAAATCATCTCCGAAAGCCTGAGAAACTATTACATTTTCAGTGCACATCAGAGACCCGTAAATGCCACATGCGTGATTTAAAACCCTTTTTAATTTCGCAGACATAGAATATGATAAAACAATTCGGTTCCAAAAACGAACGGAAAATCCCTGTCAAAAAACTAGAACATGGCAGGCCACGTCACAAAACAAACTTAAGAAAATATTTAATCAATGAAGTTTGATCTTTTTCGTTGTGGTAATAGGGTTTTCGTGAGAGCAGGGTTATGTTTGCTAGTTGGCACGTCACCTAAGCTCATGAATAGAAATTGCAGTGTCAAATCGTTGGTGTCAAAACAGTGGAAAATTGGAGCTCGCCAGAGATGGAAATTATTGTTTCACGCGTTTGGTCCCTAGGTTTTTATTCCATTAAAAGTCAGGTTGAGGGGTTCAATTTCGAAATGATGATTGAAGTATTGGAGTTGTTTGAAAACGTTAATTTACTTACCTACTGTTTATATTTTCGATGAATTCTGTAAATGATGAAAAATTTAAATCGCAACAACCTTTCCTTTTTGCATAGGTACTGTATGTAAAGTCATAAATATATTAGCATTAACAGACAAATAATACATAAATAAAAAATACCATTAAGTATCGGTATACTTGTACCAGCTTGACGACGGCAATAAGATTACATTTCTCACTACCTCAACTCTTCCCGTGGGTGTGTGGACTAAGACACCCACGGGGGATTGAAGTGTCAATGACCATTAATTTATTAAAAAAATATGACGGACAGCAGCATCATCATAGGGGACGTTACTGCGATCGCCAATCTGCTTGCCCAGCGTGGCAATAATGAGCAATTGCCTCCTGATGCATCCATACGCAAAGTATTAGGAGAGGCCTATGTCCAGCAGCAGTGGACTAACTAAGATAGACTGATGATGTGACATATGATAGTCGGTTTTTTATAGTTTATCGCCGCAGATTATTCTATCGCGTTTAAATGAAGTAAATGCAAATATGAAATGTTATAATAAAAAGACAAACTCAACCGTAAGGCTGCGTTTCCACCAGAGATGTGCGAGGATGTGTTTTCATACAAATGACACCTCGCTCGAGTCATATAGGTGTCATTTGTATGGAAACACATCCTAGCACATCTCTGGTGGAAACGCAGCCTTATAGCCCTATGGGGTAACTTTATTAAATACACTCTCGTCAATAACAAAAGTCAGTATAATTCTAGAAATGTAGAAGTACCACGACCAACTAATGCATGCCGTATTAATTATCTTGTACATGTACGAGCAGTTCGAAACTTCATCAAGACCCAATGTTAATTCAACGGAATGGAGAGCAACCGTGTATTCAATGCTCTTAGCGCGATATCAAACCGAACATTCAAGGACACACAGATCACCTTTGCACATGTGTTTGACAGCAACTTGCAGCGAATTGTCTCCTTTCTATTATATTAATTAAAAAGAGATGTGTATCGGCAAGTTGCTGTCAAACACAAGATATGCTAACCACTCTGAAATACAAGATGGAGATGTATATTGGAGAAAATAAATATAATGGTTTGTCAGCCTTCGTAACTTAGTTGGTGGTTGGTAGTTGTTGTTGTTGTTGTTGTTGTATTCTGGCCATTTTTTCCGCAACTCGACATCAAACGTGCCTACGTGACATGTTGGAGACTTCACATACACCTTTGAATTTTTTCGCAGGTACCTATACACCGTGTTTTTATTGATTTCCGTTAAATTAAAAGGAAACTTATTTAGGTCAAAAATAATCAATTTGTCTAAGAAACTAGTAGGTACCTTAACTCTTACTGTAAAATAAGTTTAATGACTGAACAAATGTATTGCAACCTTTATTACATCCTAATTAAACTAATTTTGACATGTGCCGTCAGTCACCTGTTCAATTGTGCCAAGATGGGCAGGACAGCTTTTCTTAACACCGCGCATGTTTCGGCGCAACATCCTTGACAAACGTTTATAGAATATAGCCAATAAAAACTTTGATGCACCAATCACAACTATTTCTAAATAGCGGTTTAAGTTTTTATACGTTGATATTGAAATTCATTACCGTGAAGCATTGGAGAGGGGGTGGCACTTGTCAACTAAAATTCAGGACCGTTTTTAAAAGGCAATTTAGTATGACGTGCGGCTTCCATGTTTTATTTGTTCGTAGTATGCAGGTTTCCTCACGATGTTTTCCTTCACCGACTTCAGTTAGTTGGTAGTATTATTATATTATTTCCGTGGAATAGATAAAAAACACGCTCCTAAAACTCAACTGTTTAGAAACTTAACTAGTCAAAATAAGGTTTATTTATGAATGATCTAACGGTGAAGCTACATACCTACATTGACTATGGCACCATAACTCATATAATTGATGCGGGTGACCAAGTGCGGACCCTCTTTTGTTAGGGGTCTTGCAGCCGTAATAATGAGTTGGCAAATAAGGCTTACTCAGTACGTAAAGCAGTCTGTCACGCTCGCACCGATGTATGGTAGTGAGCGTGATGAACTACTTCTCATATCGGGTTAATGCTAGTTGCAGTAAACGTTACTCGCCGACTCATGGTACGCTACTGAATTAGTAATAGCGTGGCGACAGCGTGTGTTTTACGCGGACCCCACTGAATAATGCTTAATGTAAACCTCTTATCATACTTACTATTATGCTAGCAAGCGCTTTTGTCTAATATTTCACAAGAGAGCTTATCTCCTTATTTATAAAAAAACGGCCAAGAGCATGTCGGGCCATGCTCAATGTAATATTCCATAGTTATTCAAAACAGCTGGGCCGATGTTCGAAATAGTTTTATTTGAAGCCATATACTATTCATGATTTTTTTTATATTTTTTGGACCTACGGATCAAAAGTTAGAGGGGGGGGACAATTTTTTTTTTCTTCTGGAGCGATTATCTCCGAAAACATTGACTTTAGAAAAAACTTTATTTCAAGACCCTTATTCTTTTTAAGATACCTATTCAATGATACCCCACACCATAGGATTACAGCCAATAAAAACAATTTATCCCCACTTCACCTGTTGGGGAGGTACCTACCCGAAAAAAAAATATTTTTCTAGTGTTTATTGTACCACTTTGTTGGCATGATTAATATGTATGAGCATTTACCTCCTCCTGTTGCGTTTATACGCATAGTTAATAGAAGAGGCCTACGTCCAGCAGTGGACTAACATGAAGATTTTTATTTTATTTATTTACCATAGAAAATACAAAATACCTATAAATAAAGTGTTCGCCAAACTGTATACAGTTTGTTGGCGCTGCGCTCCAGACTAAAGTAATACAATAACAATAGTACTCAGGTATAGTGATGTAGGTAATCTTACTCACTAGTAGTTATTATATTTGTCTAATAATAATATCAACTGTATTTTACCTTTCTCGTATATCTAATAAGAAAATTACTAGCACAAATAGACACGCTGAAGATTTATTGCCAAATTACGTTCGAGTCATCGAAGCGCGCGTATCTCGAACGAATCGGCTGTAAATATTGAACTTTCTTGCACAAATATTAATCTTATGTATTATATTATACATGTCCGTATTTGAAGTTATATAAAGGGATGCTTTTTGAAGAATCTTAGAAACATAACAATCTTAGAGACATTTCTGAGAGATGTTAAAATCTAGTGAACAATTGAATTTAAACTATCGTGAGAAATAATACTATCAGCCTCATCAGCCTGTATTAGTCCACATCTGGACACCGGCATCTCCTTAGCTATGCGTATGGATGCATATTTTTTAGGGTTCCGTAGCCAAAATGGCAAAAACGGAACCCTTATAGTTTCGCCATGTCCGTCTGTCCACAGCATACCTCAGTGGCCGTTAATACTAGAAATCTGCAGTTTGGTACATATCGCCACGCTTGGCAAGCGGGTTGGCGATCGCAGTAGTGTGTCCACTTTAATGATGCTGCTGCCCATCATCAATCTTCGATAAACAAATGGTCATTGAAATTTACATCCCTAAGCCGACTCTTTAACACATTGAGCGCGGGGAACTCCCGAGGGGAGTTCTCTGTGGGAGGTCCATTTTCGCTACAAAGCGGAAAAATCACGGGATAGGCTACGAGCGTAGCGCGTAGCACTCGTCCGCAATGAAAGTGCTAAAATAATTGGAAGAGTTGGCGTGGTGACAATTATTGTATTCTTACAGCCGTCACCACACGGCAAATAATTATAAACTACACGCACCATATATTCCTTACTTAATAATAAAATTGCGACAATGTGAAATGAACTAAACATTCAAATATACTTTGAAACCGCGTATGTTTGTTTAATTGAATTATTGTAAACATTTGCGTAATAAATCAAATAGTATTACAAAATTGATTGCCATGTCGAGTTGCTCATAACTTTATGTCATAAATAAGTCGTAAAATCTAACTGCTCCAGACTTTCTGAGTAACGACACTTTAGTGCCTACGTTGTTAAATAGAAGTATAAATGTTTGTCATGTCAGTGTTCCAGTAAATCACTTGAATTGACAACGTATAAGGAATATAATTATAACTGGTTTGCGAACGGAATAGGTTCGCCATAATAAAACGAAAAAAATTTATACAAATATGGCTGACTTTTCAAAACACGTTCGTTCAGAAATTTTAACTAACATGTATGTCAACTCAAGGTTTGAGGTTATAACCTACTTATAAGTAACTTAAACGAGTTAAGACCAATTGAGTCGCTTAACTTCAAACCCGGGTAAATCCACTCTACCAATATATTTAATTGCTATTGTTTTTCTTTAAACTTCAACTCTATTGACAGAGTGGATTATTATGATGAGAAAGTGGGCATCATTCTAGGTTTTAATTTGTTTATTATGTGCCCGTATGAAATACATACGCTGCATGTACGACACTTGCTGAAATCCTACTTATATAGACTTATATATAGTACGGTCAAATCGTACATAATTTTACCCTAAACTCGCAAATCAAGTAGTATCGCTGTATTTTTGGTATGTTATTTAGACACCATAAGACAGTATAAAACCATATTTTGCAAGCAAAAAAAAGTTGTGCTAGCTGGGTAGTACGTGAAAAACTGCGAAATTTACGGCCATTTTTTAGTTTCTGATTTTTATTAAAAAACCTTACGTTTTTTGATATCACATGCAAATAAACGTTTAAAGACTATTAAATTTCCAACAAGTTGAGCTAACATGCGTAACCGTAGGACTTATAGTTTCAGAGATTTTAGACTTTAAAAAGTACCCCTTTTTGTAAACTAGATAAAATTTTGTGTTTTGCTAACGTTTTCGACTTAATATCGCCTCACCTAATTATGCTACGAAAAACATGCAATAATGACCTTATAGCGCACTTAATATTCTTTAATTTAAGGGTAAAATTAGGTCAGTGAACTTTGTAGTTGAAAGCATAAACGCGAAATTCAACAGGCAGGAGGCCCGTTACCTAAGTTTTTCATACAAATCGCAAGTCGAGTTGCAAAGCTGCAATTTTGGTATATTATAAAGACCTTATAGATATATACGAAAATGCATATTAAAAGAAAAACAAAAAAATAATCTGGGCATAGGACGTAAAAAACGGAAAAAAAATCGAACTTTTTTACTTTTTGACGTTTACCTAAAAATCTATTATCTTTTTGATACTGATTGCTATAAAACTAAGAAAGAACATTAAATTTGAAAGGATTTGAGCTACGTTGCATCACCGTAAGTTATAATTATATATTTTGAGATACGACATTTCATAAAGTGCCCTTTTATCAAAACATAAACAAATTTTAGGTTACGTTAAAGCTATTCACTAAATATTGGCAAAACGTTCGCGCTAAGAAAAAAAGTAATTGTAGATAATAACTACATTAAATTTGGAACAAATTGAGCCGATAACAATTACTGTAAGTCTTATAGTTGGAGGTATACGTGGCTTCAAAACATGCATTTATTGTCTTAACTTAATGAAGGGCACATTTTGAAATGTCGTATCTCTAAATCTATATAATTTAGGGTAATGCAAGGTAGCTCAAATCCTTTCAAATTTAATATTCTTTCATAGTTTTATAGCAATTAGTATCAAAAAGTTATAGTTTTTTAGTTAAACGTCAAAAACTAAAAAAAGTCCGATTATTTTTCAGTTTTTTACGTCCTCTACCTAAATTCTTTTCTTTTTTTCTTGTAATATGCATTTTCGTACATCCCTATAGAGCCTATATAATAATTATACAAAAATTGCAGCTTTGCAACACGACTTGCCATTTGTATGAAAAACTTAGATAGCGGACCTCCTGCATTTTGAATTTCGTGTTTTTAGTTTCAATTACAAAGTTTACTGACCCGATTTTACCCTTAAATGAAAGGATATTAATTGCGCTATAAGATAATTATATCATATTTTTCGTAGCATTATTAGGTAAGGCGATATTAAACCAAAAACGTTAGCAAAACTCAACATTTTATCTACTTTACAAAACAGGGTACTATTTGAAGTCTTAAATCTCTGAAACTATAAGACCTACGGTAATGCATCTTATCTCATCTTGTTACAAATTCATTCATCTTTAAACGTTACCTGATACATATTGTCAAAAAACGTAAGGCTTTTTTTATAAAAATCAGAAACTAAAAATAGACAGTAAATTTCACAGTTTTTCACGTATAACGCAGTTAGCACAACTTTTTTTTGCTTGCAAAATGTGGTTTTATACTGCCCTATGGTGTCTAAATAACATCCCAAAAATGCAGCTTTATTACATGTTTTGCGAGTTTAATGTAGGTACGATTTGACCGTACTAATATGGATATTTAAATATTTTCAATATCGAGCGTTTGCATGATTTCATAACGAATTATAATGACGATCAGAGAATACGTGGAATAAACGATTAACGTGAAAGAGTAGGTATTTTATTTGGATGTATTAATTTCGTTATTTCATAATTCAGATATTCAAGCCAGGCAAGTGTTTTTAATTTTATGCTGCTATACTGGTTATAAAAAATACAGTCCTCATCAAAGTCAAAAAGTGGGATATAGACCGGAGAACTTACATTGATTAGGATAGTTTTATATAAGTACTGAAATATTAATAGTATTTTTATACTAGTATTGTAGGACTAGTAAGTGTCACTGACCACTATTTGATAAAAGATTGATGATGGGCAGCAGCGTCATCATAGTGGACACATTACTGCGATCGCCAACCCGTTTGCCCAGCATGGCGATTATGGGCATTTACCTCCTAATGCGTTTATACGCATAATTAATATGAGAGGCCTACGTTCAGCAGTGGACTATCATAGGCTGATGATGATGATGATTATAGGAAACAGGTAGTTACCTAAATACAATATTGGAATACCGGTAGCGCTAAGGCACGCCCACCACTTTAAGAGACCCATTCCAGTAAAACAGAGAAACATTTCATATAATAAATTCATACGCCACAAAAACAATCAATCTTCCACAGTAATGCGTACGGTATAACGCACGACATTTATATAACAGATGTCAACGCCACGTCTCTGGGCACTTGTTGCGTTATGCACGTCAGACCACGTCATGTCACGTCAAAGGAAGAACAATATGTTTTTTTTTTTGCTTCAGTTTAACAAGTAAGTACTTGTTAAACTGAAGCAAAAAAAAAAAGTATATAACTACTTAACTATATAACTATATAATATCATTTGATATTCACAAGTGCTTTACGGTAAAGGATAACATCGTGAGGAAACCTGCAACTGCATACATCTACGAAGAAGTTCAAGACCGTAATGTGAAGATTGTGAAGTCCCCAATAAGTTCTGCGCCGGCGTTGGTACCACGCAAAATAGGTACGTTTTATGTCGAGTTGCGGACAAAGTAGAAACAAGTAAGGTCAGTGCTGCTAACTCCGGCATAATATTTGCGTCTTATACTGTTCAATTACGGTCGGAAATCAGTTGGTAGACGGACTTTCCAGATAGACGGTCTTACCCGCATCATTTCTTTAATTTATGCCCGCATTGACTTTACCTAAGTATTGTCCTACACTGCGGCAAATTGTAATAAGACTAATAAAATTACAGGATGGGAGCTGCCACGATCTACTTATTTTCATAGAATAAATGTTCAGAACTGACAAGCTGCACCTACACTATCAATATAATCAATATCCTCGTCCCTAGTACCCTGTTCACTTTTGCACCACGACCCAAATACCACCCTGTATTATGTAGGTACCTACATCACAATCAACTCGTTATGCGCTGGATAAACGTAAAACATCCTCTCATTTTAATAAAGCAGCAAGTAATATAGTAAAATGAATAATTTCATTATATTATACGGATTTATTTCCACTTTCGGAACATCAATCATAGCTTTTTCCACTGAAAAATCAACATTTTCTCACCTAAAATTGCAATATCAGTTGCATATCATATTTCAACGAAATGAAATATAATATTCACTCTGGCATTTATCAAAAAAACCGGCCAAGTGCGAGTCGGACTCGCGCGCGAAGGGTTCCGTACCATTATCAATTTATTATTAAAAAATACAGTTAAATCAACCTACCACAAAAACTATAGGAGATAATTTAATGAAACTAAAAATGGTTGATAGAGTTTGTTAATGTACATAACATATATATTTTTTAGAATTTTATATCGCGTAGTTTAAAAAATAGAGGGGGGGGACACATTTTTCAGACTTTGAGAGCTGATATCTCGAAAACGATTTGCTTAAATAAAAATGAGATGTATAAAACTTGACATCATTTTTAAAGACCTTTCTATTAATACCCCACACGCTTATATATAACTAAAACAATTTTTCTATCCCTCAGTTACATGTATGGAGGGCCCCCACCCCAATGGTTTTTTTTACAATTTAGTATCATAATCCTGTAGCGGTTTATACAACACATATCCTTACCAAATTTTGTTACTGGTAGCATTTATAATTTCCGAGTAAATCGGCTGTGACAGACGGACAGACGGACAGACGGACATGACGAATCTATAAGGGTTCCGTTTTTGCCATTTTGGCTACGGAACCCTAAAAACAAGGTTCATATTTGGACGAGAAACTCATTTACTATTGCCAGTAACAGACATAGCCATTTACAAGGATAAATAGAATAAACTGATTATTTTGACAATCTCGTAACCTGCTTTAACGATAATTCTAAAATCAACCCTGTATTTAATGTACCAAGATTGTTACTTCGATGCAACTGATAGACTAAAATGATGTCTGAAAATGTATTGCGATATATTCACGATTGATATTCCTGTCACGTTACCACGAACGGTTCGATAACAACTTTTATGCCATCGATATAGTTTTTAAGGTTTCGAATGCCTACTATGAATCACGTTCGCTGTGTTGTCTCTCTATTGCACTAGCAAATTCGTACCTTAGAGTAACAGAGGCAACCACATGGTTTGCAGTAGGCACTCTTTATTTGAACTGATTATGCAGAATCCGAAACGGAAAACCGCATTTGACCTGCGGCCCTACCGCGAAAAACGATATAATTTCGAGGATTTGTTTCTCTCACTCTAATGACGCCTTCGTTTGAGTGACAGAGAAAAATCCTCGAAATTTACGAATTTCGATTTTCGCGGTAGTAGGCCTGGGGTGAGCTACGTCACGTCTGTCTCGTGACTGCTGCAGTCAATGTAAGTACTCGTAAAATAATACGAGTGCCATATAATTATTGACGTTTAGATAGCAGGTGTCTTTTCAACCGTTACATAGTTTCGCAGTTAAAATACTACTATCCGTTTGATAATAACTTAGTACAGGTAGAAGTATAAAAGTAGTATAATCCATGAATCTAACAAAATCATAACGCAATTTAATAGCTTACTTCCTAATTAAAAAAATATTAGTAAGGTAAATTTTATTAAGGCTTACGTTCTGGATACTAAGCGATGATAAGGTACTTAATATATAGAATAGATACTAAATACAAAGAAAACGATTTATAAGGATTATAATATAACAGATGAAACAATTGGCTATACATCTAAAGTTTTCTGAAGGTATGAATATTATATTTTTCCCTAATAGCCGTAGTCTTAAGGTGCAAGAAAGTGTGTTCTTTAATTTTATGTCCTATAATTTGTTAATAATCTTTTTTAAGTGAGTGAGGTGCCATTTGTGTAGCTTTATGGATGAATAGAGCCTAATGTGTTTGTCCGCAATTTATAGGAAATAAAAATCAAAAGGTTGCGTTTTCTTGAACCTTAATTAAGACGGCTATCAGGG
This sequence comes from Thaumatotibia leucotreta, assembly GCA_025490895.1. Lineage (NCBI taxonomy): Eukaryota > Metazoa > Arthropoda > Insecta > Lepidoptera > Tortricidae > Thaumatotibia > Thaumatotibia leucotreta. The sequence continues at coordinate 27,410 of JALPQI010015474.1, forward strand.
AAAAATATAAATAATATAATATTCACACCTTCAGAAAACTTTACATAGCCAATTCGGGTTTTATTAAAGTTATGTCCTAGAGCTTCAACGCCGTTATTATCAAAACATAAACGCGTAATTCTTATTGCTTTTATTTTTAAATAACCAGATAAAAGCAAATAATCCTCAGACCATACACGGGTATGATAATAATAATTTACGCATACACCGTAGGTATATCATAGGGGCCCGGCAGTTAACACCTGTAAATCAAACTTAATGTCATAATCTCGTTTATGACCATAAAAAGCCTCATTTGGGATCATTTTTAATTTCATAACGGGATTTAGGAGAAGATATTTTCGAAATATTAATAGTTTAATAATGGAAAACAATAAAGAACTACTTAACAATAATAATGACTACAAACTATTTATTAAAAAAAAATCAGTAAAATTAATTTGAAAATACAAACTTATATAAAATTAAACCTAAAAAACCCTTAAAAGAACCTATTGATCTAAACCGTCCTGATTGGTTCCCGACGCAAAGGTGCCCATCACGCTCGCTGCGTTTCCGTGCTGAATTGCGATGGACTGTCTCTACTCCAGGAACGAACAGGAGCGAGGGATCAAGACCCCTTTCCTGCAGGCGTAGTCCCAGATCTCTGAGAAAACTCTTCGAAATAATATAACTTGGATTGCAAAGGATCTGTAACTACTTAAAAGGAAGAGATTGGCATTTTCGCCTATTGTTTAATTAAATCTCATTAGGTATTACTTTCTAATCAAAGCCATTGACATAGTTTTTAAGGTTTCGGATGCCCACACTGATCATTATTTGATAGAAGATTGATGATCGGCAGCAGCGTCATCATGGCGGACACATTACTGCGATCGCTAATCCACTTGCCCAGCGTAGCGATTATGGGAAATTACCTCTCAATGCGTCTATACGCATAGTTCATAGGACAGGCCTGCCCAGCAGTGGATAGAGATAGGCTTATCCAAGATCCACTCTTTAGCCAAGAAAAATGCGAATATTATTGAAAAATCTGTATGCAATTTTATTACTTATCTCAAAATTTTGAACTTACAATGTTTCAGTGAGTAGATATGTATATTTTATGGACCCATGTTGCACCCATAGTTCCGACCCCTAGTAATAAGAATCTTAAAATGAAGAAGGCTACAATGCAATAACCCAAAAATCAGAACTCATATTATTTAATATACCCATCGCTTCAGCTTTGATGAGCTGAAATTCTCTTTACACGATATAAAAGCATTTTTTCTTCCTTTCTGATCTCAATTTGCCTTGAATCTGTGCGCAGTGTTCAGTAAAAATTAAAGTAAAATAAAACTGAACGTTACTTACGTGAAGAATAGGCTATGTAAAGTTTTCCAAAGGTATGAATATAATATTTTTTCCCTGATAGCCGGCGTCGTAAGGTTCAAGAAAATGTGTCTGTTTTATTTTTATTTCCTCTAAATTTTTAATGATCTTTTTCTAAGTGAGCGAGGTGACATTTTTGTAGTTTTATGGATGAACAGAGCCTTATACTTTCGTCAGCAATCGTTGTAATGAAATAGAAAAAAAACTGTCAACGACAATGTCACTCGTGTCATTCATTCTTGTTTTTTTTTTCTATTTCATTGTACTTGTTGCGAACGAAAGCATTAGGCTCTGTTCATCCATAAAACTGCACAAATGTCATCTCACTAGCGTAAAAAAGATTGGTAATAAATTATAGGAACTAAAATAAAAGTGCTGCATTTTCTTGAACCTTAAGACGACAGTCATCAGGGAAGAATATAACATTCAAACCTTCAGAAAACTTTACATAGCTAATTCAAAAACTCTATTCGACCTCTTTATCTCATGAAATATCAAAAATCTCAATCATGCCATATTTATTTTGTCATACTCTTTATATTTCAAAGGTTGCCGAAATTTCGTTGCAAATGTGGCTAAACGAGAGGCTATCATCATCTACTTGAGAGCTAGGCTCTTGTCGGTGGAGCATTTTCCATGTATGTATGTCCCTTGCCTTTTCTTTGTAAACGTGATTTTTATGAGACGTGAATTAGGAAATTTCATATCTGTATGAAATTCCCTTTCTAGAAATCTATGTATCATTCAATAGAATGCAGTCTTAAATTATATCATTTATTTTAATAAAATAGTTTATCCATCACTTTGCCCAATTACCTCGTTTGTGAGATTCAGGATTTATTAATAAATCCACCACTTAATCTTTGAGAGAGAGAGCTAAAACTTTAAGTACCTATCAAAACATTTTCACCAATCTACTATACTTTTTAGGGTTCCGTAGCCAAAATGGCGAAAACGGAACCCTTATAGATTCATCATGTCCGTCTGTCCGTCTGTCCGTCTGTCCGTCTGTCACAGCCGATTTACTCGGAAACTATAAATGCTACAGTAATGAAATTTGGTAAGAATATGTGATGTATGGACCGCTACAAAATTAGAATACTATATTGTAAAAAAAATAATTGGGGTTGGGGCCCTCCATACATGTAACTGAGGGATAGAATTTTTTTTTAGCTGTATTTAAGCGTGTTAGGTATCAATAGGAAGGTCTTTGAAAATGATATGATATGGTTTATATTTCACATTTTTATTTAAGCGAACCGTTTTCGAGATATCAGCTGTCAAAGTCTGAAAAAAGTGTCCCCCCCCCTCAATTTTTTAAACGACGTGGTATACAAATAAAAAAAAATGTTATGTACATTAATAAACTCTATCAAAGATTTTTGCTTTGATTAAATTATCTCTTATAGTTTTTGACACACAGGATATTGTGTGTGTTCGTTTCTACATCTGACAATTGCAGGCAAGATACCTGTCCAAAACAGAGGGTGCTCCAATCGAGTTAGCATTCATAATTGGCTCCCGAGACACGTGTCGGCTCAAATAACACAAAGATAACTGGGGTAGCAGTGTTGCTGACAACTGTTCCGTTGCGCTGATTAATCTGTGACGCGAGGATTGCTTTGATGAGGAGGTTATAATATTGTTAAAGTGAATCTTAATATAAATGTACCTTATCTTTTGTTGCGTTTTATAGCCGACTAGCGACTCTCCCCGGCTTCGCACGGGTACTATACCTACAAAAAAACCTTCCTCTTAAATTACTATACATATTTAAAAAAAACTCATCAAAATCCGTTGCGTTGGTAGTTTTAATGATTTAAGCGTACAAAGGGACATAGGGACAGAAAAAGTGACTTTATTTTATACTATGTAGTGATGTAGCGATAGCTCATACTGTACTCGCTCGCGGTGCCAGTGCTTAATGCACTGGTCTCACCTCGAGTTACTAATCTAAGAACTGTGGGCTATAAACACGAACAAATTTTATTTATTTGTTTACCTTTTAATAAAAAATAATAATAATAAATATCTTGGGACATCTTACACAAATCAACCTAGTCCCACGGTAAGCTTTTGACTATGACGATTCTTTGTGGGAGACATAAATTGTAATTTAGATTGTAAATTGTTGTTTTTTGTTATTAATAATATTAATAGTATTTTTTATTTTTTGTTTATTGACGATTCTTATTGGGAGATATAACATAATTCTTTTATTTGACATTTGTTATATATGGAGATTGATTCATTATTTTTATTTTTGAATATTATTGACGATCATAAAAGAAATTCTGTTAGTTTTGACATTTATGTAAATTTAACCTGTAATTCTCTTTTATGAAATAAATAAATCAAATCAAATCAAATCAAAAGAAACGCACTCCCGTGTAAATAAAAAATACACGGCGATACTTGCCCAGCTATCAGCTATCACCGCCGGGTGCCTAACAGTTATTTATGTGGCTGGCGCATAATAAGATGCATTAAACACTCGTGTGATCTTATTATGAAACTCGCCTACGGCTCGTTTCATAAAACCACACTCATGTTTACCTAATTATGTACAGTAACATACACAACTTTATCTACATCCATATCGATGGCAAAAAGCGAGAACGTAGTAACCGCCAAAATGCAAACTTTTCACCAGAGCCAAAAAACTTTTCGATTTCAAGAAAAAAAATCATAACTCTTTCATTTATGAACAAAAATGCTTGATGTTTGGATCTAATTCATAACTTATGGTTTTCTTTCAACTGTCATATTTAATATTTAACAAAAAAGACTGGTTTACGACTTAGTGGCGGTTACGACAATTGAACTCTTTTTTTCGTTACGCGAAAACGCTGTAAACGCCAGAAGTAAATGTACTAAAATAGTGAAACGAGTAAAATGTCCATAAAGCAGAAACGCTGTAATGATGCATATTTATTCTGAAGATGCAATAATATTGACGTAAATGTCATTACGTTCTTTATAGGACTAACTGAAATGTGGTAAATGTCCACCGCCAAAAAGAAACTGTGAAAACAAAACGACTTAAGTATCAATCAACTTTTGTTAACATACATTTTCAAAATGTTTACAAATTTTAAATGCTGGTTTCTTACAAATTAAAAGCTCAGATGCAACAATTACAGTCTTATTATATCAAACACTACCTAGTCTCAATTACTTTGTATAACTTATAACACTATGAAAGTAACTTAAAATCTGTGTTGCTCATAACATTTTAAAAGGCTAATAAAATCTCTTATATAAAATCACAACCTTGTATCATGCTGAAACAAACATAAATAGTCTTAGGGTTAATCAGACTATAATATTGTTATCTGCTAAAACGAAATAATATTATTATAGGTAACGAGGTTCAATATTCCCGTGAAAACTTAAGAACTCTTTAGATTTTATCCTTAGTTTTGGCATTAAATTGTCTCTTAAATAACTTTTACCGATATAAAACTCACTACCTATAAAATATGTTTTGAACCCACTTTTTTAAACCCACTAACTATAAAATATGTTTTGAATGTAAGTATTACTTTTAAAACATTTACAAACAATACTATTTACAGGTATTGGAAAAAAAACACAAATCATTCTTAAACCTAAAATTATAATAACTAACTTAAGCTACCACATCCCCCAAGTCCCACTATCCCACTTCCCTGTGGGAGAGTGCCCATAACACTGGCTACATTTCCTCGCTGGATGGAAATGCCTAACCTCTGGCCAAGAAATGAGCAAGAAATGAGCCACCCGTTGCCTCAGACAGCCTTTTCCCCAACTCCTTAAAAAGTTTGTGAGCGCCAGGACCCCATGACCCCAGAGTCTCCACCGCAAAAGCCGCAAAGTCATGGCCACCACAACGGCCAGTGTACTTCCGATGTTTTAAGACCTCCACAGCCAAAGCCGCCCCACCCACCCTGACCGAAGTGGTGGCCACAATACATGTGAAGGCGCGAGGGTGTCCAAGCACGTCGCATCCCAAATAGGCGGCCTCCCAAACTGCCACGGTATGAGCGTCATCCCAGCTGGTCTCTTGCCATCGTCACGAGCCAGGCCAGGGGGCTCGGCAGGCACGCCCACGCTGGCAAAAGCAAGACGGATCACGTCATTCAGACTGGCGTGGCAAGGTATACGACCAGCGCTCCTCCGACAGGAGAGGCCGTGGCCACCCCGGGAGTCTACCTCACCACCGCAATAGCAACGGTGGGGGACAACTACACCCGCACCCAAGCGAGCCCAGCGGCCAACCTTAGGAAATTATTGTCCAGCAATGTGGCGCAACTCCTGGAAGGGTAAGCTTGTAGCCAATATCCCGACTCCCTTTCCGACGCTGCAAGCAGATGGGCTTTTTCAGCTGAGGAGGTGGTGGAGTCAAGCAAACCCAACTGTGCCCCGCGGCACAGAGGCTCATCCAAAGCCTGCACGTCCCGCCCTGATGGCAATTCATCGCTCGGACATGCCAAATTTCAAACATCTATCGCCTCCGCCAAATACGCTACCTCGAAATCAAGTAGTGATGGATTGAGGATACTTCCTACGAGAGTAAGCGTACTGTGCACAGACGATAAAAAAGCGGGAATAGCAATACTCGACACCCACCGTAGACCTAAGCCACCAAACCGTATTGGAAGAGTTGCCTGGATTAACTGCCTCTCATCCAGTTTGATATTTAAGATGTTTTGCATTGTGGTGTGTATCAAACTGTCCAACTTCTCACACAGTTGCGGAAACTTCCAAAAAAGACTGCATCCCATGGCATACGTCAACTTTGGCACGAGGAGACAGAACCAGAGAATGAAAAAAGCCATGTGCGGGGAGACCTTGATCAGACTGTCTGAATGCTGGGAGAAACGCTGAATTTGGGCATCAACAAAATCAGGCATTGATTCCTTAAATACAGGGGCTCCAAGTTGATGAAGAGAATCCGCGTTCATCACCTTGATACCTGGACAGACATTCTCAAAATTGCTAATAATTTTGGGACCTGCTTACATTGACTGAGCTCATATACAGCATACAGCTCACATTTTCCCCTATTCAGCTCAAGACCTATTTCTCTAAACTTAGCAGCTAAGGAGGTCAAATCACTCAGACCAGACTCTGCCTCGCCCCCGAGGCTACCGTCGTCCAGGTACCACATGTTGAGTTTACTGCTAAGTGTCGAGTTAATAGAGTGGATTGCAAGGCTAAAAAAGGCGGACCCGAGTGGATAACCCTGTTGACAACCTATTGCAGAAAACATGTTGTGCTTCGCGTACATTCAATCTGAAGGGCTGCTGTAACCTTGCCAGAGATAGGAATATAATCCAGGAATATAATCGGAATATCTCTGTTAACAAAGCATCGCGACCGACGGAGCTGAAGGCATTTTTAATATCAATTTTAACCCGTACAAGCTCTTTGTTGCTTAGCAAGAAAGTATTTCTTACTATTTAATTTTCAACATAATTCTTAAACAATTGTTTGAACACAACTATCACATCAACTATAAAAAAAAATCTTTGAAGTAATCTCACTGAACCATTAATATTTAACTTAAATAACTAAACGTTATCATTACTATGGTACCGTACAAAATAAAATTGTTATTATTTATTTAAATAAAAACTTGGTGTCATTTTTCATAGGCAGAATAACACTTGAAATTAAAATAGGAACCTAAAAATTGCATTCCAATGGAATTCATTTTTACTTCGCGGACACACAGAGTACACAGACTACGTACACCCACTCGCTCCGGTGATCGCCAGTAGTCTAAATCACAGGTCGTATTCACGAGCCACATCGCCGCGAGCGCACATTTTTATTGCTGTATCTTCAAGCGGTACCCACATCACGTTGTGTTTCAAATGTCGTTACTGTGGCTTGGTGCTAGTTCATTTTCGAATGAAATGTAGTTTGCGTCAATCATTGACAATTTATTTTAGGATAATTGCAGTAAACTTGGTTCGTATTTTTTCACTACATGCATTAATGCTGTAACCGCCACAGAACAAAATTTCGTCAACGCTGTTACCACCACACGCTTTGATTTATGAAAAAACAAAATTGGCGTAAATGTACTCGTTTAGAAAATTGCTACTATTTGGGTGTTTACAGCAATTAGATGTGAGCATCGTCAAAAAAATACATTTGTTTTGCAACGTAGTCCAGTTTTTTCTAAGCGTCGTAGAGCCATGGGACCCAGACCAGTCGACGCAGAAAAATTCGCTGATTCCGAATATGCAAAAAAAAAATTTTCGACCAGGTGGCGGTTACTAAGTTCTCGCTTTTTGCCATCGATATCATAAGTTTAGAATGACAATTTACCTTTATTTTAATTGATACCCACTAAGTAAAATATATCTAAATATAACTATTCAAATCAGTTGTTATCACTCAATTTGAGTAAGGATATCCTACAATAAATATAATTATATTGAAAAAAAAAAACAAAAAGAAGTTTACTTCATAATGTTAAAAATCCTGACGATGATACTTTAATGTTAACATTATGATGCGCTGTACTTTAATGTTAACATTATGATACAGCCACAGACACCAGTCTCTTAATATAGGTCATTACATTACCGTTACTGAAAAAATAATAGGGAAATTGTGATATGCCTGTAGATAAACAATTTATTTAGTATACATGATTGTATGACAATGTCGTAAAAATCTGGCTGTAACTTTTTATTAAAAATACCCACAGTTTTCCTGTCATTAGTTTCGAACTAGCATTACGCTTTTATGGCTCCACATAGCCTTCAGGAGTGTCATTCACGTTATTCCAATCGTTTACCGAATACGGGCATTTGAAAGCCCCACAATCACGCGATCTGGTAGGGAAAAAAACAAGATTTCGTTTTAGTTTGGAAAAACTTGTTTTTTTTGTTAAAATTTTTATTGAATTTAAACTTTCGTGAGTCATAACAGCTATAAAAAGGCACCCCAGGACATTTCTCAGAGCGTAAACTAACATCTCATTCATCTGGTCACGTTTTTTTGGAAGTGGCTACATCTTTTGGTACCATTTTCGGTCGTCAGATACAGCACCCGTTTCTCTATAAGACAACCAACCTCAAATAATTCAGCCACTTCCTAAAAAACGTGACCAGATGAATGAGATGTCCGTTTACGCTCTGAGAAATGCCCCCCGAAGCATGTTGCGCGTAGCGAATAAATACGCGTGAGTTTAACCGTTTAGTAATATTTATAAATTCCTATTTATGCATGGAATGGATGGAAACTTAAAGGTTAAGTGTAGTATGTGTAGTAACTATTTGTTATTACGTGGTATGGTAAACCAAATGACAATTAATGATTTCGCTGTGAAGCCTGTAACATACTACTGTTAAAATTTTCTGTTAATTTTGCATACAGTAAACGGCCATAAGTAATGCCCATCGGTTATTGAGAAAGAGACAAACAATGTTGCATAAAAACACTCTATGAAGCCGAGTCTCTTTCCCAAGAACCGATGTGCATTTCTTATGGCCGTTTACTGCATATAAATATGATTTTTAACCG
>JALPQI010015475.1:0-37840 GCA_025490895.1 Thaumatotibia leucotreta
TGGTACCCACATCACAAGCCTTAATTGAGCTTACCGTGGGACTAGGTCGATTTGTGTAAGATGTCCCAAGATATTTATTTATTAAAATTGACTTCCTCCACGGGACAGGCTTTGCCTAGTGTGGAGGTCAGTTAAAACTTGTATTTCCAAACTTATTATCCGAAATAAACGAATTTTATTTATTAATGTTGGTGATAAAACCAAGATGGTGTTCTAAAAGTTTTTAGGTTGTTTACAATTTTTGTTTTCTACTGACTAGCAGTAGATTACTTGGAATACTGCAAAGTCGAGAAGCGGAGTACAAAGGTCGCGTTAATTATTCGCGAGCCAGACGTAAATAACAGAATAACACAACAGAATATTCCACAACAAACATTGTTGTGACGTAGCGCACACTCCCTCGCCGGACTAGCATGGCCATTGGCCAGGGCTCAATTGACATCCTAGTAAATAACATATTAACACTATATTGAATATCAACCACGTTTAGCCAGAAAATACAGCGGATTAATATAATACCATTAACATTAATTACAAGAGCTATTATGAATGTTGGCACAAAAGCTGAAGAGAATTACCGAAACCTTGGTCTACAATTTCTTGAAAGGCACACATTTCGGATACATTGATTTTAATTACATTCTAATAGAACTCGTTCTAATGGAATTCGCCGTGTGGTGACGGCAGTAAGAATGCATTTGTCACCACCCCAACTCTTCACGCGGGTGTCGTAAGCCGGCTAAGGGATTGAAGTGTCACTAACCATTGTTTGATAGAAGATTGGTGATGGGCAGCAGCATCATCATTAGGAGTCGCAACATCATTAGGGAGCAAAACTTTAATAACTTGTCAATTGGACATGAAAGAGCACATACATCCATAAAATATACATATCTACTCACACAATGTAACTTAAAAATTTCAAGATAAGTAATAAAATTGGATACAGATTTTTCAATAACATTCGCATTTATCTTGGCTAAAGAGTTCCCATATGTCCCATATTTTGAAGTATTGTTAGTTTTGCACCCATAGTTCCGACCCCAGAGGACAGATTACTGCGATCTAGCGATTGTGCCTCTTTGTTCCCTCCTAGCAGGGGAGAAATTTCGAATATTTTGGTATAAAAATGTCATTTTCCTACAGGTGATGGTTCAATAATAAGTTTTTAATAAGTATTGGAATCCACATGCAAGATCATTCATTACAGATCATGTTGTGGCAATTTTTTTGTCGTTATTGGCTAGATAATTGAAAAAAGAATTTCGTACAATCATATTTTTTTAATCATTTTTAATTTACTAACTATGCGGTAACATTACTTGCAATTAATCCCATAGCGTTGCAGGCGTCCACAGGGCGGTATGCTTGTTTGCCACTTTCATGGTATAAATAAATAATATACTTATGTTATTCCCTTCTAAATATGCTCGAACATCGGAAATCGATAATTTCTAGCAACTTCTATCGCTCCAGAATCCAATTACGTCTTAATTTGAGTGATACAGATATTTACTTATTATTTTGTATCTTCGATGATAGCGGCAAATCTTCTATATTTAATCAGATTTTGTTATTGACTAGCTTTAGATAGAACGCTTGTTTTCAAACGATTAAACAAATAGGTATCAGAAATTTATTGATATCGAAAAGTGACAATTTCTCTCATTCATTTAATTTCAGTTATAGATACCCATACAGGGTACATTAAGTAAGTATTTCGTCGCCTGGTGCCCACAGTAACTACCTGGCGTTAAGCGAATCTGGCAGCCTTTGAAACTAGCATTCTGCGAATCTGACATTCCGAGAATCTGACTTTTTGCGAATATCATTTTCAGATTCGCAGAATGCTAGTTCTGCGAATCTGATATTCTGAGACTATCATTCTTTTTTGCGATTCTAGCATTCTACGAGTCTGACAGCCTGCGTTCCTGGCATATATCGTTAGAATAGGGACACATTACTGCGTTCGCCAATCCGCTTGCCCAGCGTGGCGATTATGGGCATTTACCTTCTAATGCGTCTATAAGCATATTAAATAGGAGAGGCCTACGTTCAGCAGCAAACTGAGATATGATGTGATAGGCTGGATGATCGATTTAATAACTATTTCGCATTATTCAACAGTATAGTGACCTTAGTTGTGATCATGTCATTGACACGTAGTTTAGCGCCTCGCGTCACTCGGTACACAACTACACATATGTGCTACGGTACGGCGTATCCGATGTACCTACATACGTCTCTTACACGTGACGAGCACGACGGTACGAAATGTGTTCGCGTTACAAATTAGTTTTCGGCGAGTGCAATCTCTATCAGTTATATTGGAATGGCCAAGATGCTCAAAAATATCGAAACGTTTACTCTTACGCCATAACAAACTCAAGTCAAGGGTGAATATATAGGCACCTTCTTGGCGAACTCACTCCATCGTATTCCGCGTCTCTAACCAAAGAGAGGTCGAAGTAGTAGGTTTTAATAAAATAAAGTATTTAAAAATACCTAGAAACTATTACCTTCTGAACATGGTCAAACTATACGAGAAAAACCCACTGTTAATAATTGTTACTATACACGTGCGATTAGGTAATCCTCAACTCGTGCCGATTTGATACCCTTCTACCGATCCAGTTTAATTTATAGCCATAGTTGCTAATCCAGCGCTTGTATCGAGTACTAAAATAAGAAAGACCTGAAAGATGTCCTCCGCTTGTGATGAACTTTGAGCAATGACAAAAATCCGGTTGTAACCGCTTCTTTTTTAAGTTTTATTTTCTGCTACTATATTTAAAAAAAAAAAACGATCAAGTGCGAGTCGAACTCGCGCACGAGGGACCCCTCGTACCATTTTAAATTTTCAACTTTTTTATTTTATCCCAATTAGGTACAATAATTATAGTAATTTATCATAAAAACGGCAAAAATATTACATATGCTGTATGGGAACTCCCTTAAATATCAATTTTGTTAAAAAATTTAGTATTCTTTGTTATAGCGGCAACAGAAATACAGTATCTCGGAACATTTCAACTGCCTGACTATAACGGTTAACGAGATACATCCAGCGGTCCTACCGTGAACTTCGAAGTCCGCATATTTCGAAGATTTGTCTCTCTCACTCTAATGATGCCTTCATTGGAGTAACGGAGAAAAATCAACGTTTACTCATTTTGACTTGCGGTAGTAGGTGACAAGTCTGTCTGCCCGGCAGACAGACAGACAGCGAAGACTTAGGGTCTCACCAAACTAGTCGACGCCGTTTCGGCTAATCGCGTACGGAAAAAGCTTTATGTCAACGCAATAAGAGCGAGGACATCGTAAATCGGCTCGGCCCGCGCGAAACGACGTCCTTTCGACGGGGAAAACGGCGTTTTGCCGTAAAGCTGTTCGCATTCGTACGACCCCGTTTGCAGCCTAACGCACACGTTCGCATTCCTAAATCTCCTAATACCGCCGTACGGTGCCGGAAAGAGTTGAACGGCTCCGATCACGGCCGAGTACCTACGATAAGGACCGGTCAGAGCTGGCGGAAGCCGTTCAGCGTCTTCGACGGCCGAACATAGCCGTCGAAGAGAGCCGATGACGGCCGAAGTAGCTACTGATGCGTTTGTATTTATTCATTCGAATTATTACCCACATTAAAATCTGCAATAGATCTGACAACACGAAGTAATACTGTCGTAATCATACACGTCTGTTCAATTTCAAACTAGTTACTAACAACTAGTCTCCAAAAATGAGATTTACGATTGCCGATCACCCGCTGTCCTATCTATCTGTTCGTCGGACTCAGCGGCTGTACGCGTCCTGTCGGACGTCTCGACGGCAGGACGGAGCACGGGAGAGCCGACCGCCGCTTTACAACTGTTGCGGTAGCAAATCGCAGCCGATCGAGCGTTTCGGCGGCCGTAAGGAGGTTGAGACTGCTTAACGCAGGTGTTCAGCCGCGGAGACGGTCGATCGGCTAAATGCGAATAGTGTGGTGTAAAACACTCGGCGAAAGCCGACTCCGCGTCGATTGGTTTGGTGAGACCCTTAGTAATAGGGTCCCGTTTTACCCTTTGGGTACGGAATCCTAAAAAGTTACGAGTTTACGCGAGCTCAAGCGAAGTGGACTTTGTAATTTCGATGTCTGCCAATAAGTATTTATATTTGTACACTCAGAAACAAGGAGAATTCATTTTTAAATTCTTTAGGGTTCCTCCTAAGACCTATATTATTAGAGAATGGAAAAGGTATTCGAGGCATTCGAATTGCTTCAACAAATTATGCTGGCAAGATATTGCATATTTCGCAGTCCTGTGTCAGACTATCTGATCACTATTTCATTTGAAATAGTATAGTTCATATATTTCTTTAGGTACCTAGGTAGTTAACAATTAAGCCCCTTATTCATAATCATAAACGTCTCTTTACGTAGCGGATTGCTAATTAAGAAGACGTTTATGAATATTGAGATATTTTTTATTTATGTTATAGGCGTAGCGTAGATTTTAAGGGCATATAAACAGACATTATACTTATTATATAGTTATTCAATAAATACAGGGTAAAACAGTTTGGAAATTATAAAATAGCAATAGCGTAGTGACAGTATCGTCCCTTTCAAATGAATGTACGAAAACGAAACAATGTTACAATATCAATGTTGACACTTATTAATTTGTACATTTTGTACACCTTTTTGACGGTCCTTAAAGTAAGTGGGCAAAGTGCGAATTGAAATTTGAAAATTGAAGTTTATAATTTTTTACCGGTAATTGAAATGCGAATGTTATTTATTATAAATATTATGGGTTATACTCTTATGTATGTTAGGCGTTCTTAAATTGGTCGCGACAGTTCTTATAGGAGTATAAGGAAATGTCACAAAAACAATTACTCATTAACTCATTATGTACACCCTGAATTGCATTATGAATAACTAGGAAATTGGTATTAATGTTATATATAAATTGTTCTTTAATGTCTAATTTCTTTCAATGTCGGGTTTACCCTGTTTACTTGTTTAGGAATATAATTTGGAAATCCCAGACATCGGAAAACAATAATATGAATATGCGTAGATGCCTTGATACAATAAAATATAAAAACGTTATTTCTTAAGAGTTAATAACAAGTTAAATGTAAGGTCAGTTCGGCTAAGTCTGGCATATTTTATTTTGAAGGAAAGTCCGTCATATGCGTCTTATACTGTTGAATTAGGATCGGTAATCAGTCGGTAGACGGACTTTCCTGATAGACGGTTTATCCCCTTATTATTATTGACCTTAAACGTTAGTATGAAAATGCATAAAATAAAATAGTGTGACTTATGAATGACGGCTAAGAATTTGTCAAAGTGCCAAAAATTATGTCCTATTAACAATCTTTTTCTATTAATAATTGTCAAAAATGTTTTATAATGTTTCAGCTTACTATACGGTGTATTATTCTTTCTCATTGAGCCAAAAAACACGCATGTAGTAATAACTATCAGCTAATAATAAGGTAGTAGGTATATGGCAATTATAATCGCAGGATAATAAAATGACTAAATATAATGCAAGTTGCAGTCTCGCCAAAAGACAATATGGCTGCATGCCATTGGATCACTTCGTTCTTTCATCTGATATGGTATGTAGATGTAGGCACCTTGGTAATAAATCCGTTTTGAAACTGTCGAATTAGATACAAAATAGTACATTACGACGCAAGTGCGATAAACATAAAATTCGAAACGAGTGGCGATGTTTCGACACGAGTTACTAATTTCGTTTTTGCACGTGTCTCGTACGACGTTTTTTAGTGCAGATGGCCCTCCGAAGTTTTGGACCTGACGTAAAATGACTAGGCTTAGGACTTTTCATAGCATATCGTGGTTCTAAAATCCTTGGAGCCGCTATGTGAAAATTTTTCGAAGTCAAAGTCAAAGTACATTGTAATATTCTATTCACTTTCTATAATGACTATAATGATTTATACGGGTCTCTATTGGTTCCCATAAAGTTTGAAGTTCGAATTTTGAAGCGAATAATGTTGTAGGTCCGAATTTTATTTAGTCATATTGTCATAAGTCATAAAAATTAATATTATAAATCGGTGGTCAGTTTTATGTAGGTCATAATTATTGTTAGTCATAAAAGTCGATGCCCATAACTTTTAAAATCAATATAGCATCATTCCCAGAATGTTAAAAGCAATAACCTTCCTTATTATAACTGTGGCAAAGTCTATATTCGCAAGTTGTAATTATTTGTTGTCGCGTGATTATGTCAATGTAATGATGTTGCTAGAAATATATTTTTTTACACCACCTAATAAATTTAGTAAGTAAACCTGGTAATAAACTTAGTAAGTAAATAGTAAGAGTATTATTTTAAAAGTCGGTCCTGGTGCTTCGCCGGCCGCTGCCGCGGCACGCTCGCTTCGCTCGCTCGGCTCGCGCGCTGTAAGGTCACAGTTCAACCTAACACTCCTCCTCGCTTCGCTCGTCGTCGTACCTACTACTGACCTGCCTTAGAGTCGAGTAGGTAAGGAAGTTTCCTAAATTGCATCATAGTCCATAAATTTCTTAATTTAAATTAATGAAAGTTATAAATTTCGTATTTAATTTTCAATTTTTTGGATGAAATTCGGTTAGTTATTAAAACAATATTATGAGTAAGAACTATTAGTAGGTTCAAATTTATGACTTAAAATATTTCCAAAAAATGATAGATAGACCTTTGAATTTATAGTCAGCAATTTTATACCTTTTGTAATTAGAGTATGTAATATTATAGGTTAGTAATGTTAGATCTATTAATCGTTATACTTAACAAAAATTATGACCATTGATGCTTATATCAGTAAATTATATGGATATCAATTTCTGACTAACGAAATTCGGATTAACAAATATATGGGAAAGAAAGGGATCCCTGATTTATACCTACTGTTACATCGTTACTGAGTTTATTATAATCGAACATAATTAATTTAAAAATCGAACTTTATTTCATAAAAAGTGCATACGAATTTAGTTATATCAGAAACCATAAAAAACTAGACAATTAGGTTCAAGACAAACTAGAAAAAGCCTCCTAGATCGGGAATAGCGATGAAAATGGCGAAAGTATCATGTTGTTTTTCTCGAAAGTTTCGAATCTTTAGTATAAATTACATGTAACTTCCGAACACTCAGCCGCATCAGTCGTGAGCTACGAACGTTTAAAAAAAGTGTTTTTTTTCGAGAATTTTTGGAGATTCCATCTTTAACAGGAAGCTATGCACCTTCTTCTCCTTACTTTAGAGTTGAAATGAGATACTAGTCCGATCATAAGCCAAGAAGGTTTATCGATTGGGTGTCTTGGAAAAAAATAGTGCAAGTTTGACTTTACGTTTACTCCTAAGCTATTCGGCTGAGTGAAAGTAAATTTATATTGAAAGCTTGTTTTTTTTATCACGTACATCACACATCTGCAGGTAAAAGTTAGTGAGAATTTTTTTTACATCCTTTCAACTCCCCAAAAAATAGTCCGGTCTTACCCGGGTGTACTTAAACAGTATAATGAAATAGGTATATAAGTTTACAGTGCATTTTATAATAGTAGTGGTTTACGTGTAAAATACCTTTTTTTGCATTATTTTATTGAATTATGATACTCCGAATGTATTAGTTCTAGCACAAACACGTGACTTTTTATTTTGTTCAGACTAAATCTCAATATCAGTTGACTAAACGGTTTAAATAATAAATTATGATAAAATACTTATAAATTGGAATCATTAATCTATGCTCTATGTGATATCAACGTGAAGTGAAGTCTATTTACTTCAAAGGTAACGTCAGTTTTGTTTCTTGTTCGGAAGTTACATGTAATCTATACGAAAGATTCGAAACTCTCGAGAAAAACAACATGACATTTTCGCCATTTTCATCGCTATTTAAGACTTTTTCTAGTTTGTTTTGAACACTAATTGTCTAGTTTTTTATGGTTTCTGTTCTGGTATAAGTAGGTAACTAATTTAGTATGTCATTTTTATGAAATCAAGTACGTTTTTTAAAATTAATTACGTTCGATTAAAATTAATTCAGTAAGGATGTGACAGTAGGTATAAATCATTATATTTAATATTACAATATACTTTGACTTTGACTTCGAACATTTTACACATAGCGGCTCCAAGGATTTTAGAACCACGATATGCTATGAAAAGTCCTAAGCCTAAAAATGACACACTTCTCGCACTATAGAGCCTAAAAAAGGCACCATCTGTACTAAAAATAATATGTTAAAACATTATACATATGTAGGTAAAAAAAATTCTCGATAAAAATAATGTATCTACCTAATTGAGGTATTATTCTGAAAACATCTCTTTATCACTACATATAAAACAAAATCGCTCTCTCTGCTCCTGTATCCCTATGTATGCTTAACACGTTCGCCTCCAGTACTGTTTCACTAATTGTAAGTGCTAATACTATGCCGATCGTAATTATCTGATAGAACTCCTATGCCATTGACACGCATGTGTGACCGAACAGATTGTACTCTTATGCCAGCGACACAGCACTTGTGTCAAAAACGTTCGTATTTCTATTGCACTGGCATAGGAGGAAGAACTTGATTTATGCTAGTGACATAAGAATAAGGTTACTCTGATCACGTATGTGTGTCACTGGCATAGGAATCAGATTTTGTTGGTCACACACGCTGTGTCACCGGCGTCGAATGTATTAAATCTTTAAAATTATGCTCCGAAAACAACGAGCACAAAATGAGAAAAAACATTCCCATCTTTCGGTGTCTCTGCCCGACTTGAAAGTAGTTTACGAAGCACCAGTTATGAATTTCAAGGTCACTGGCGTCACTGCCATCCAGTAGGAAGTACGCTATTAGTACCTACCTACTTGCCGAGAAAATGTCAAATTCAAAACTGGATCCCTCCAGTTACACGACACTGGTGTGCGCGCCAACAGTAGAAACCACAAGAGTAAAAAGACACAAGTGGCTCTAGTTCTTCTGTTCATACGTCTGTTTCGTCTTTCATGAACCGACGTAGGCGTTAATTAACAGCGCACTATACACACAGGTGTGAAGCTTGTCACTTGTTTTAATGACGTCAGAAGGATGGTAAACATTTCCTTTGACGCGTCGTGCTTCATCTGTACAAATTTGGAAGGGCAGACGTACGCGTGGCGTTTTGATATACATGTATATCTCCAAACACCACGCTTTGCTCAAAGACGTAAACCTCAAGTCAGCTAGGCTAGCCAAGCGACCAAGCTAAAGTGGGACTGGGCTGGACACGTCTGTCAGAAACTGAATGAGTTAGGCATATCATCAGTGGGAGAACGAAAACTCGAATCGAAGATCAGGCAGACCCTGTCGGCAGTAGAACATTCCTTCTTGAAGAAATGGCCAAACACAGCGCTTGACCGTGATCCGGGGAGGCCTATGCTACGCAGTGGGATACGACAGGCGTCTAATGTGTCTTGTTGATGGGCTTTAGAACCAAAAATATAGTAAATGACTCCCAGATAACGATACATGAAAATTGGAAGTGCAATAATGCGCAAAAAACACTTTGTGGTTCGTATTTTCTGAGATCTGATTAATACGTCTAATTGAAGTGACAGCTTAGCAGTTAATATTTCTGCCTGTTCTTCTTGTGTGAATACACAAAAAATGCACTGTGTAATGTATGGGCATTGGAGCCCAGCAGACCAAGGATTTCCACGCAAAAAGCGACAAAACTGTACTCGAATCATGACGGAGATCGCCGTAGTTCGCCCTTTTGAGCCTCTCATCTGCTTATCGAGGTGCGGTACCCCAGCCGCCCTGTCCATACATCCTCAGGTTATCTTGGTCTCTTACTTACCCTAAGAATACCGCTGAAATCTTGGTAGAGACCGACATAGAACGAGTGCTCGAAAAGCTGTTTCTTTTGTCATGCCGTTGTGACTGTGCTGTGACGTCTACTCGAACGAACTTCACTAGTTCCAGTCGCTATAATTCTGTCACTGATCCTACCCACACAGTCATAGATGAGGTTACCTCAGATATGTATATCAGAGGTAACATATCATCATCATATCAGCCGAAAGACGTCCACTGCTGAACATAGGCCTCCCCAAATATTGCCACGATGACCGGTCCTGTGCCACCCGCATCCAGCCGATTCCTGCGAGCTTCACAAGGTCATCAGTCCAGCTTGTGGGG
The DNA here is from genome assembly GCA_025490895.1 of Thaumatotibia leucotreta. Taxonomy (NCBI): domain Eukaryota; kingdom Metazoa; phylum Arthropoda; class Insecta; order Lepidoptera; family Tortricidae; genus Thaumatotibia; species Thaumatotibia leucotreta. Next base: position 10,194 of record JALPQI010015475.1, read on the forward strand.
GGCCCACCCACGCTGCGTCTTCCGGTACGTGGCCGCCACTCGAGAACCTTCCCGCCCCAACGGCCATCGGTTCTACGCGCATTGTAACATATGTTCTAGCTAAAATATTTAGTAGACAATTACGTCCCACGTTTATATCCAGTCTGTTTAGGTTGGTGCAACGTAGTTAATGGTCGGTTGAATCCAGTCCCAACCAAGTTTGTACCTCTGTAAATCGACCGTGGCCAAATAATTGTCGTTACGTAATAGGTGCGTCTACCTAATTAAATAATAATTATCTTTGACTCGTTTTTTGGGCTCTTTGTTACTTATGATTGCTTGCTACAGCTGATACTCGTTCATAATCGTGAACAAGTGTCTGGTTAGAATATTCGAGTATAAACAATAATAATTAGTGGACACTGAACATTAATGCCATTATATAAATGCATGTGTATTTTAGTAAAGACAATTAATAAATATGGCAGTTAGCTACTCGTGCCTACAAGTTAAACAATACATTAAGGTGGATTAATGTCGAAGCACTAGAAGTTGATTGAAGAATTCATTATAAAATGTAAATTAATGAATAACATGATCTTAAAAGTAAACTTAATTAACTTACAAAAATTATGTAGGTACATTAAAAAAAACATGGCAAAAATTAATTATACTTTTTTTATTGAGGGGCTATATATGTAACTCACGGCTAGAAAGTAAATGTGAGCTTTTTACTAATAACGTCCTACTTTGCCTAGTTTGGTTGTATCTTTATACGAATTAAATATCTAAGCATCCATAATAGCAAGCGACAAAGAATGACGTTTTTACTAAAACGCTCACTATTATTTATAAAACTAGGTTAACATAAAATTTCAAAAATGTATTCGAGTACCTCTAACATAATATGGTAATTTTACAATTAAGCATTTCGCTTTTCAGATAGTAGTATAATTATAACCCGCTCAAACGGACGTACAAATGACCAGCCAACGTTGCTAATTTGATATTTTTAAACAAAAACAGTGAATCGCGAATCCTTATCTCGTCTATAATAAAATGGTATCGTGTGCGAAGTCACCGAGGGCACATTTATAATTATTGCATCACCATTTCTTAATTTATATATTATACTTTGATATGTGACAATAATCCCGCTCTTGACGGTTGCCTGCTATGCTATTCTCTTATTGACACATTCGACGCTGCGTTCGTCAACGAGCTCGATGTCGAGACAGCCTTGTCTAAAATCCTAGCTGTTTGATTTGACATTAGGAATCGAGGCTGTGTGCGAGCTTGTGGGCGAGTTCGTCGCTGTTTTTCGTTAGAGAATACGAAGTATATATTCATACATTAAACGTCAAATTTTCGACGCAATGTAGTTCCAGCTCACGCCGCATTCGTCGCCGAGCACTAGTGTCGTTTAAAGTACATTAGTGAATACCATTTTTAGGCTCGACGCCGCCGCAGTGCTGTCACAGCGCTGACAGCAAGGCGGTTTCCTTAGTGAATAACACTGTGGTTTCTGACCTGAGAATTGCGGAAATAAACGCTCCTGGGTAACTCTTGATTTATAATTACTGCAGAGATTGGAACTATGGGTGCAAAACAAACAACAAAACTTCATAATTAACATATAGGAACACTTTAGCCAAGAAAAATACTAATTAATATGATGGAATATATATATATGTCCAATATATATTTTATATTTTTGGACATCTTTACACAAATCGACCTAGTCCCATAGATGTACCAGGCGACGATATATATATATATAATAGATAGATAAATAGATACTTAAATACATAGACAGCCATGACCAAGGAACAAATATTTGTGATAAATAAATACACAAATAATGCCCTCGCCGGGATTGGAACCCGGAACCTCTAGCTTCGTAGGCAGGGTCACTACCAAGTAGGCTACGGCGGCTGACAAATCCAATTTTACTGCCTGTTTCGTAATCTTTAACTTACTATGTTTGGGTGTGTCGATATGTATATTTTATGGATGTATCTGCTCTTTCATGTCCTACCAATTTTTATCGACACAAAAGACGTGATCCAAATGTACAAACTTTTAAAGACGTGCTGCATAAATGATGGTGAAATAATTAGTTTTAGTGCTAGTTAATATAATTGTAAATATTGTTATACAATCACTCACAATCTTTATTACCATAGATTTGATGCTAACATACCAGACAGGTATCTCTGTTATCAAAATGGCAATGCACATTATATTTACTCATACTTGTCAGTGACAGACTGAGCTGTATGTATAAATAAACGGACTGAATCGTCTCGTTGATTTTTATCTCTTCCACGAATATGTGGTGTCAATTTATTTATTCTTCCTAATAAGCAACATTACAGGTCGATTCGCAGCTGAGTTTATTGCAAAAAAATTGTAGATATATACATACTTATCCCCATAGTCATAAACGTTTGTTAACTTAATAAGCCGCTAATAATTCTTTGTCCCTTTCAATCTTAACAATGTCTCCATAAGAGCAAAAGGGACAAACAATTATTAGCGGCTTGTTAAGTTAACACCGGACCGGAGTCAAAAATTAGAAATGTTAGTAACTTTGTCCATCCATTTGCTATTAAATTCTCTCATAACTCATAATCTGTCGTAGAGAATCGTAGTGACACTAAATAAAATTCTGAAGGATTTAAATAGTGACATTGTTCAATTTTCCACTGATTGTATAAAAGGACATTTAGAAATTTCATAATAAAGACCATAATATAAGTATAACAGAACAAAACATATATAAGAAACCGAGAAACCCTCGCGGGATGGTTGGGCTCATACTTCGAGAGCCTGGCAGTTCTTAAACGCCTACATATCCTCAAAATAATTTGTGTGTCAATGTCTGTGCTATTATCGGCGTAGCGCCAGTAATGACTGTCAGTTTTAAAATATGCCAAAATTCTCAACTCTGCAACAACTGACAAAACTGGAACAGTGAACAAAGTCCAAGAAAAACGGACACATTATTTTATCCCACAATGTCGTAACAGATGTGCTTGATAGAAAAAAATAACTACGAAAGACTCTGGTTGTCACGGGATTCGAACCCGCCTCTTCCGAGTTACCGGCTCAGCGTACTCCCAATTACACCAGACTACCTTCCGTCGATCACAGCGATTTTTTCCAATGGTATTGTGAATCTAATCACTAGCCACATCTGTACTTAATGTTTCGAAGGTACTACAACCTTATGCCACTCCTAAAGGTGCGTTCAGACCAAAAGAGCATTCGCTGTTCTATCCCCCGCTCTACGAAATCAATCAATCACGTTTTGTGTAACGATCGAATTTCGTAGAGTGGGAGGTTAGAATAGCGAATGTTCGCTTGGTCAGAATGCACCATAAGACGTATGCCTCACATAATAACCCATTATTTTATGTTAATTAGGTAATCACAGGGTTTCCAAAGACGCGAAGATCTTCAAGGGGGGCGTTGGTTTTGTCAGCTTTGTGGCAAACTTGATATCAAATATAATTACCGCGAACTTCGTTACTGTCATGAGTTCATGGTGCCTTCGTTGAGAGTACTTGAGAGACAAAGACAAATGCTCGAAATCGAAAGGTCTGCTCTGCAGGCTTAAGGTGTACGGGCGTCTCGCGCGGATAGCATGAGCCGACTGACGCGCCTTACACTACACATACAAATCTAGTATAACGGCTTACAGCCACCGTTGTAAACTACCCTCTAGTTTTTAATTCTTATTCTACCTACTTTTAAATTATAACAATATTTAGCATATAAAAATACCAAAGTTATGAGCACATCGCTAACAGTCATATTGATGAACCTTTAGTATGGGACCGACATCCTATTCAAGAAAAAAATCTGATGTTCCATACAAATCCTGAGATATTAGTAGGCAGATTGATTCGGTTGTCTGTCCTATAGTAAAAGTTCATCAATATGACCTCAAAATTAACCCTCTAGAATTGTAACAGTGGATAAAAATTCACCCTGTATTGTACAGCCTCTGCCATAAATAATGACAGTGTTATTGAACCTATTGATCCTAACAATCGCAATTAGCTTTCCATTTAGATAAGAAAACCTACATTACAAAACTAATTTATGAACAAATAGGGCTTTAGAAATAACAATGCACGTGTTCCTGCAGACAGGCGTAATTCTGAAACAGCGTTGATCGAAACGTGACCGTACACACCGCAACACAGTTAACTGACCGATCAGGATCACCCTTATTACAATGAGTATAAGGCGTATGAATGATTTGCTAACTGTGTTGACCATGGTACACGCGACTAGAAACACTTATGACGATTTATGTTTGTTTATGTCGCTTATCCTAGGAATCAGTTGGGTTTCATTTCTACTTCAATATTTGTTTTTTAGGGTTTCTAGGAACCCTTACAGTTTCGCCATGTCTGCCTGTCCGCTGCATACCTCAGTGGCTGATAATACTGGAAATTTGCAATTTGGTACACAGCTATACATACAGTATTTAATCACGTCGATAAAGTGGTAGAAAAAGATATAAAATAGTACATTACGACACAAAACAGGAAATCCAAAACGAGTGGCGATGTTTTAAAACACAACCGAAGGGAGTGTTTTAAATCGACACGAGTTGCGAATTTCCTTTTTTTACGTGTCTCGTACGTGACGTTTTTTAGTACAGATGGCCCTCCGAAGTTTTGGACCTGACGTAAAATGAGCCACTTCTCGCACTAGAGCCTAAAAAAGGCACCATCTGTACTAAAAAATATTTTTTTTGGGTACCCTCCCCGACATTGAAAGTGGGGAGGATTTTTTTATTTCGCTGTTAATCCTGTGTGTATTGGTAAATAGGTATTCTAATAAAATATTTTAAAAATAAAAATAAAACCGCCTTCAAAACTTCGCCCGAACTAAAAAGTTAAAAATAATTTTGGTTCCTACTTCTTAGGATTTCCTACCCAAACCTTTAAACCTTTTACCCTATTCATTGAAATAAAACATTATGGCTAGGTACCCTACAGATTTCTTAGAAGTCGGTGCCAAGCCGAACGTTCATAGGTACGAGGGGTGATTGAAAAATTCGCGGCCTAAGTATGAAATCAAATCCAAAGATTTTAGTTAATATTTTTATTTTTCTACGTAGTCCCCGCCGAGGTCTGTGCACTTATTCCATCCGGATTCCAGAGCCATTACACCACTTTTAAAAAAACTTTCCTCTAGGCCTTCAAAATAGGTGTCCACTTCGGCTTGGACCTCGTCGTTGGTAAAAAAATGTTTACCGCCCATGTGTTTTTTTAAGTTTGGAAAGAGGTGGAAGTCCGATGGTGCTAAATCGGGCGAATACGGTGGGTGGGGCAATAATTCAAACCCACAGTTGTGAATTTCAGCCATCGATTTTAGTGACGTGTGAACACGTGCATTGTCCTGGTGGAAGAGCACTTTTCTTGTCAACATTCCAGGTCTTTTTTCTTTCAAAACCTCTCGTAATTGGCGTAAAAGATTGCAATAGTAGTCCGAGTTTATGGTGGTACCTTTCTGAAGATAGTCAACCATTATTACTCCCTCTGCATCCCAGAAGACTGATGCCATGACTTTATTCGCCGACAAAATGACATTTGCTTTTTAGGAGGCGGAGATCCAGGGCGAACCCACTGCTTCGATTGCTGTTTAGTCTCAGGCGTGTAGTGGTGGACCCATGTCTCATCCATAGTAACATATCTGTCCAAAAAATCTTCAGGGTCAGCTTCATACAGGTCGAGGCAGTCGCGTGAAATTGTAACCAGAGTGATTTTTTGTTCCACTGAAAGGAGCTTCGGAACCCATCTCGCCGACACCTTCGAAAAACCGAATTTGTTGACTATGATGTTTTGGGTTCTTTCATAGGAGATGCCCACGATGTCAGCTATTTCCCTTACTTTTAATCGTCGATCTTTCATTATCATGTCGCATATAATTTCCACATTATGTGGATTGGTCGCTGGTCTCCCGGGGCGAGGGTCATTAGCGATGCTCACTCGTCCTGGTTTGAATTCAGCTGCCCACTTTTTTACCATCGTATATGATGGACAGGATTGCCCTAATACAGACTGCATTTCTTCAAAAAATTGTTTCGGAGTCAAACCTTTTTTATGAAGATATTTAATTACAGCACGTTGCTCCAAATTGTCCATTGTGAAAAATGTGTTGACACGTATTTTTAAATCAAGCTTAAAATTAATTCAAAATTTCCTCTCAGAATTGAAATTTCGCGGCATGACAACTGAATAATGACAGTTCAACATGGCGGCAGAAAAAAGTAAAAAAGTTTTTTTTTTAACAGTCAGGCCGCGAATTTTTCAATCACCCCTCGTATATATTAGATAGAGCTTTGTAACTTACTGTCACTCCGATTACGCTTTTATCAACAGAATGGTCTGCCTCAGTCATTTTCATGAAAGCATAACCGGAGTGACAGTAAGTTACAAAGCTCTATCAAATACATATAAGTACTCGCAAAGTGAACATATTTGGCTTGGCACCGACTTCTAAGAAATCTGTAGGGTACCTAGCCATAATGTTTTATTTCAATGAATAGGGTAAAAGGTTTAAAGGTTTGGGTAGGAAATCCTAAGAAGTAGGAACCAAAATTATTTTTAACTTTTTAGTTCGGGCGAAGTTTTGAAGGCGGTTTTATTTTTATTTTTAAAATATTTTATTTTTTGCTTTTTAGTAGTGTAAATATAAAATCGTTATTCAGTATGCTCTAAATACTTATAATTAGAATGTACTGCACTGTAGTAGGCCATAAAACCTGAACTGGCGAACTTATATGAATACAAAAACAATTTCAAAGGTAACAGACTTAGCATGCCAATATTATTTAAAGAATCACTAACCGCTAACCGACATGTCATAACTACTAAGCAAACACTTGAATAGATCTCGAAAATGTATGATACTCCAACCCCTAATCGTTAAGGAGTTATTCCTTTCATCATCAGCTCACCAACATGAGACTATGACCACCTAAAGGCAAATACTCGAATAGCCTCCAAAATATATGAAATACGTTATATTTAAAGAATTATCCCCCAACTCCTAATCTCCAAGGAGTTGTACCTTACATCATCAGCTCACCAACATGAAAGGATGACCACCTAAAGGCAAATACTCAAATAGCTTCCAAAATACACGAACTATGTTATACTTAAAGAATTATCCCCCAACTCCTAATTGCTAAAGAGTTGTACCTTCCATCATCAGATCACCAACTTAAGATGTTCATGACTAGATGCAAATACTTGATTAGTCTTCGAAAATAAATGAAAAATGTCATGTGTGCCTACAACATTTGAAGAGTTCCCTCGATTTCTCCAGGATCCCATCATCAGATCTGGATTCGGTGACAATGGGACCAACTAGAAGATATACCCTTTCAAACAAAAAAAGAATATTTCAAATCGGTCCACGCGTCTTCGAGTAATCGGGGAAAATACATAAAAAAAAAAAAAGATTTCGACGAATTGTAAACCTCCTCCTTTTTGAAGTCGGTTAAAAAGAATAAGGGTTACAAAAGAAATTTTTTTTCTAAAGTCAATACTTTAGAAGATAGGAGGAATCAAATGTAAAAATATATATATAAAATACTTTACTTTAGGAATTCATTAATCTTAAATGGATTACGCGATTATTAATCGCACCAAGGCGACGCTTAACGACAGTCGCGTCGCGTCAGTCTGCAACTGTAATAAAATATTTTAAAAATAAAAATTAAACCGCCTTCAAAAATACGCTGGAACTAAAAAGTGCAAAATAATTTTGGTTCCTACCACTTAGGATTTCCTACCCAAACCTTTAAACCTTTTACCCTATTCATTGAAATAAAATATGATTCCTAGGTACCCCACTGATCTCAGTGAAGTCGGTGCCAAGACAAATACGTCCACAGGCTACATCACACTCATATTTTAGGGTTAGTTATTATTTTAGGGTTAAGAAATACCCTTCAAAATATTATAAATTAAATCAAAATGTTATTAATATTATGAAGTGTATACGTAATATTATTTAGTTGTAGTTGTTCTGTGTCTTGGCACCGACTTCACTGAGATCAGTGGGGTACCTAGGAATCATATTTTATTTCAATGAATAGGGTAAAAGGTTTAAAGGTTTGGGTAGGAAATCCTAAGTGGTAGGAACCAAAATTATTTTGCACTTTTTAGTTCCAGCGTATTTTTGAAGGCGGTTTAATTTTTATTTTTAAAATATTTTATTTTTTGCTTTTTAGTATAGTATAAATATAAAATAGGTTCAGTAACAGTACATTGTGCATCTAGGGAGGTAAGTACGGTATTACCAACGTGAGAGTTAGAAGCCCGACCCCGTAGGCTTAGGCTTTTAATGACTTGAGTTAGTATTCCGCTTAGTGAGAATTATCCTCCAACTCCTAATCGTTAAGGAGTTGTACCTTCCATCATCAGCTCACCAACATGAGCCTATGACCACCTAAAGGCAAATACTCGAATAGCTTTAAAAAAACATGAAATATATTGTATTTAAAGAATTATTGCCCAACTCCTAATCGCTAAGGATTTGTACCTTCCATCATCAGCTCACCAACATGAGCCTATGACCACCTAAAACCAAATACTCGAATAGCTTTAAAAAAACATGAAATATGTTGTATTTAAAGAATTATTGCCCAACTCCTAATCGCTAAGGAGTTGTACCTTCCATCATCAGCTCACCAACATGAGCCTATGACTACCTAAAGGCAAATACTTGAATAGCTTCCAAAATACATGTAATATGTTATATTTAAAGAATTATCCTCTAACTCCTAATCGTTAAGGAGTTGTACCTTCCATCATCAGCTCACCAACATGAGCCTATGACCACCTAAAGGCAAATACTGGAATAGCTTCCAAAAAACATGGAACGTGTTATATTTAAAGAATTATTGCCCAACTCCTAATCGCTAAGGAGTTGTAACTTCCATCATCAGCTCAACAACATGAGCCTATGATTACCTAAAGGCAAATACTTGAATAGCTTCCAAAATACATGTAATATGTTATATTTAAAGTATTATCCTCTAACTCCTAATCGTTAAGGAGTTGTACCTTCCATCATCAGCTCACCAACATGAGCCTATGACCACTTAAAGGCAAATACTGGAATAGCTTCCAAAATACATGTTATATTTAAAGAATTATCCTCTAACTCCTAATCGTTAAGGAGTTGTACCTTCCATCATCAGCTCACCAACATGAGCCTATGACCACCTAAAGGCAAATACTGGAATAGCTTCAAAAAAACATGGAACGTGTTATATTTAAGGAATTATAGCCCAACTCCTAATCTCTAAGGAGTTGTACCTTCCATCATCAGCTCACCGACTTAAGACGTTCATCACTAGACGCAAATACTTGATTGGCTTTCGAAAATAAATGAAAAATATCATGTGTGCCTACAATATTTGAAGAGTTCCCTCGATTTCTCCAGGATCCCATCATCAGATCTGGACCCGACGACAATGGGACCAACTAGAAGGTATACCCTTTAAAACAAAAAAAGAATTTTCCAAATCGGTCCACGCGTCTTCGAGCAATCGGGGAACATACATAAAAAAAAAAAAAAGATTTCGTCGAATTGTAAACCTCCTCCTTTTTGAAGTCGGTTAAAAATAACACTTCCGCGTTTTCTCTGATGTAACATAACAACCAAGGCTAGCATATGATGCCAATACGCTTGTGACAGTTGTGACTAAATGATTCACAATCTGGGGGACTACTACCATTGACGTGTTGTCTCCGTCACACTTACATGTTAATTCGCAAGTGCAACAGAGGGAGAGTCAACATGTCGACCGTGGTCCGCGTCCGCGGTATAACTTCAGAGGCCCTACCGCGAACAACGAACGAACTGTTATGTATTCGTACGTAAGTGTGAAAGAGAGGCAACACTTCGTTCGTTGTTCGCGGTAGGGCCGCTGAGCCGAGCCCTAGCGCATTCATAAATTCATAAATTTCGAGGATTTGTCTCTCTCACTCTAATGACACTCACTCTAATCTCACTCTAATGAAAAATCCTCGAAATTTACGAATTCGTTGTTCGCGGTAGTACTTAGGCCAGTTTCTTCAACGAGACTCGAGAAAGAGATTGCTTTGTCGGTAGCAAAAAGCTCATCATTGTCAATGAACAAAACATTTAACTGCGATTGTATGCCGCTATTGTATTTTTTTCTAGTTGTTTTTATTGTAAGCCAATTAAATGTTTTTGACCTATACGTAACAAATTACAATGCTAAAAACCACAGCAATGAACGTCATGGAAATAAAAAATATGTTATTTATTAAAACAATTTAAGTTGTTCCTTAAAATATATGGCAGCATCATAATCTCTCACGCTATACTCGTATCTGAATGCCGAAAGGGATTTGGATAGGAGGCGGCTAACACGTATTGCTTGCTCCTTAAGACCTTAAGAGTATGGTTTAAAGCGCCTGGCCTTATAGTTATAACACTTAGCACATGATTAGCGCGACAGTATCTCGCCGCGAGATAGTCTATCCGTCCCTCTTTTGTTAATATAGCTAGTGAAGGATGCGAGATATATCTCGCGGCGACATACTGTCGCACCAATCATGTGCTAAGCGTGATTGCATATAGCCGAGAAATTCGACTGGTGTCGAACTGTCGACTAAGCTGGAGTGATCGAGCTGTATTTTTTTTGTATATGACATCTAAAATTAAAATCTTAGGTTTTAGCATGGTAAAAAAAACAAAACCGACTTCAACCGATTCATATAAAAGACCATCATCATACCCGACTTGGGCAAAGATAACCTCCAAAAATGTCTCCATGACGGCCAAAAAATAAGTTCTTTCCCATTTTGGGACGCAGAATACATAAACATAACCATCCTTTATCTAAATAAATCTTGTGCGACGGAAATGAAGCCCGTCTCAGAATATTCCGTGTAGTTACGGAACAGTTTAGAATGAGAACAACAAGCACACGTCACGGCTTCGCTGATACGCACCTGGGGGACATTTCGCCATATTTAGACGAAACTGATCCGTGTTTCAGGGTGCGGCTGCACTGACGCGGAGCGGAGCTGTGCAAAATTGACCAATTACATTCTTAAAATTCAAAATTCGAAACACTCAGTGGAGCCGCACCCCCTCGTGAGGGGCGGGCAATAGGCAGACCAGCTATCGCGACCACCGAAGTTCGCAAATTTCGGGGATTTTTTATTTCTGTCACTCTAATGACGTCTCCGTTGGAGTGACAGAAAAATCCCCGTTTGCGAATTAAATTCGAGGTAGGGTCGCAGACTCTTCGGACTCAGAGTGCTGGACATCCGCAACTTTCGAGGATTTGTCTCTGTTACTTTACGTATTTTGCAGTTCTCGGTAGTACGCCAGAGTCGCCAGACTATAGCTCCTCTACTTAATTTATACATATAATATTGTCAGGTCCGTGGGAGCATGACGCTCACGCATTGGTCTATTTTGCTACCAAAAACGTTGATTAGAGTCACACACTGTTTTGACAAGTTAAACTGGGTTGGTGTTTACTTGTGAAGTTATTCATACAGAAATGAAAGTAGATATCTTGAAATGTACAAAACCTGAAATAATACACACTACAAGACTATTACGGGCTGGAGGTACATACCCTTAATTACATAAATTAAATTCTATTTTTGTTTCAAAATATCCAGATTATCAATTATCTATCACAGACAAGTGTTGCTTCAAAATGAGAAGTAATTAAAAAGATAAACCAGACCCAACGTACTTCATGCGCCTAAATGCACGAGATTTGACGAAAGAGGCGATTAGACGAAAACTGTATGTGTGCATTAAGACCAAAGTCCAAATGCTTATATAACACTTATCTATGTTAAAATCGACAGACGTGTGCGGACCACTCTACCAACATTTGACCATTGTAAAAGTTTAAATATTCATATCGCTTTCACCTTCGTCTACGTCCTACCGACGTTGCTACCTAAAGTTGCTATCGCATCGCAATCCGAGCCGAGCCCCCAATGAACCTGCCCTGACCGAACGTTCTTTATCAGCTGTTATGCCGGTACCACTGTATCACCAAGACGGCCACGTATCCTTCTAATTTCGTACTAACTAGTCGTTCGACAAGAGCCGTCGCGTCTCATGGTACAGGCCCGTCGGCTCGCACCGCTGCCATGCGGTTCACAGTTCTACAAACTCGCCACGCATTGCTAACCACTTAGCGAGCGCGTGCGACCTAACTGTAACCGTATTAAATGGCCGTAATCGGAGACCGCGTTTAAACTGGTGGTTAGAAGTCGATGAGCCGTCGAGCGGGGGTAATGACAGCCGTGAAGGATGACGAAACTCCGACACGAGGACCGCCGAGTCAGTGTGACACCGTTCGCTGGTCGAATCGAACGCGTTTAGCGTCGCGCACTCCTAGCACTAGTATTATAGACTATAAGATCTGATAGTCCAAAGCAAACGATCTGTGATCATAGAATTTAATATATAGTATTTATCTTATTTACTCGTGTAAACTAGATAATATAGCAATGTCTCTGGAACTGGAGGAACTCGCGGTCGCGACGGGCGACGTCTTCGAAGACTTCCTGATCGTCTTCCGAAGATGCTTGGCAAAGGTAAATGCATTCTAAATTAGCGTTTAGCGGCGCCGCTGGGGCCAGTCCGCGTCTAGACTTCTGTCAGATCACTTCGAGTCTAGCTCCTTTAATCTAGTTTTATTAGTGACATTAGAAACAGAAAGTGACTTTCACCATGGATATGGAATCATACTACGACGCTTGGGAATGGATTATAAAGGTAACTAATATCCATTATGAATTCCGAGACCATCTAACCTTGAGCTGTCTAGATTGTCTAGATGTCGCTGCATTTGGAAAGCATTCAAGCTATCACAAATGTCTTGCATTCATCTTCCTAAATTACTCACTCCTCAAAAGGATAAGTCCGAAACTGTAAATTCTTAGTGCAACTGGCAATCTGTCAGAAACCTGTCTCGTGCGCGCGGAATGTTTCACCCACGTGGTGCGGGCTGTTGCTAGGGAAACGGACTAACCATTAAAATTAATAATGCAAACCGTAATCGCCTTTATGTCAATATAGTAAGGACCTTGGAATTTGACCAGGATGATCGAGCGTTCGAAATGTGAAAGAAATTGTTTAAATTTGTAACGGTTCTGGGTGGCTTGGGCATGCGCTTGTTTAGATTTAATCTCGATTGTTCTAGATTTAAGCTTTAGCGCTGCTATGCGAAGGATATTAAAGAACTTTAAACAAACGTTTAAATTTCTTTATATTATATTTTAAACGTAAAGAGCATTTTCTCGTGAGTATTTAGATTACCACCATTAACAGATTAATTCGTACTAAATCAATTCGTAACCAGAGATTATTGCAATGTACCTATTGAAAACTGGTGATTTGTTCAACTAATAATTACTGTTACCGACAGTTTCTAAGTACTTTCGAGAAATCGCTCCGAGTCCAGATAAAATAAATAATAAATAATACCTATCACGTCATAGCTGTACTCAGTGAAATTCCGATAGTAAATCATTAGAGGTTTCTCCAGCCATTCACTGACACTTACAGATAACAAAAATGTATGAATCACGCTCATTGAAGAGCTATTGAGCTAATTATTGATTAAAATCATTCCGGCCTCAGGTACTTCATCCAAAATTATTGAAGTACGATGAAGGATGTCCAGTCATAATATCTTATACAATGAAGGCCGCCAAAATATCTGATACATCATTAAGGTGCATTTAGACCAAACGAGCATTCGCTCATTCTATCCCCCACTCTACGAAATTGGTTCGTTACACAAAACGTGATTCGTCGAAATTCGTTGATTTCGTAGAGTGGAGGGATAGAATGAGCGAATGATCGTTTGGTCTAAATGCACCTTTGTAGTTAAAGCTAACATTTGTAAGAGCAAGTCATATTATTATATTTTTCCGGTGATGATTGTTTTTACAATTTTTACCAATCAGGACACTCCCTCTAAACAACATGGTTGCAAACCTGGTGAAGGTGATGGATATGGGATTGAAATAAAATGTATATTAAAATGTATTCAGATAAAACTGAGCACCGATCCAAAATTTGATACAACAATTTTAATCCTTGTGCCTATAATGTGAATGGATGGAAACTCAATTCAATATGACTTAAAAATATGTTTTGCTATGCGATTTATAAATAAGTAATGTTAATTAAAACATGGTTGTATATTAACTTATTTTGGAACCAGTATGGCTAATATATTTAACGAATTAAAGTTCTTTCGAAATTATTTTTATTTATCTAAAGCTTCTTTTCTAACGTTAAAGTATAATTAAAAGAACACTAAGTCCAATTTAGCCTTACTGGTTCAAATTTTTTAATTTGAACATTATTTCTGTGAAATAAGGCCACTGCTACTGTCAAATACTTTTTCATAGACTTGAGGCAGTTAATTTCGTAGATGTGCCCACCTTCCACCTGATGTGGAGCAGACTAATTAATAGGTCCTTTTCTCATTCATCGCTGAGAAAGTGTTAGAATGTAGTTTACGGCTACGAATGCGATCAGTAGGCTTAGCACAGGATTAGTGCGACAATATGTCGCCGCGAGATAGCCTGTCCATCCCTCTTTTATTCATATAGTTAATAAAAGATGAAAAATGTATCTCGCGGCGACATACTGACATACCAATCATGTGCTAAGCATACAACGGTGTTTAAACGGAGCCATTAATGAGTCCGCTCGGTGGGTATTATAATGTGTAATATTTTGTGCCTTCGTATCAAGCGCACGCCCTACGCCTATCCGGACACATTCCCGGACTTATCGCTAAACTGCAGCATGTTACGATAACAGATAATAAATAGGGTTAAACCAACAGTACCGCTAACCTAGTTATTGTATCTACGAAAGAAATTCATTCAACTAACGTTTCCTGAGTGTTACATTGTCTTTGACCCAGATAGGCGGCATTGTTTTAGCAGGCATGTGTCACTCTCCGTATTCTACGGTGCGCCTACAGTTCCTGTCAAATGAGTACCGCCGAGTCCCCTGAGGTTTTTATTACTGTTATTATTGTGAGCCTCTAGTGTCCCACGATTGGGAAAAGGCTTCCCCATATTTTCTCTACTCTGTCACTCTTAAAAAGGAGTCCAGCTCGTCTAGGTCTGCGACGTCTCCGATTGGAGATGGCTTTGCCAATCGGTGGCTGTTCTGGCTCAATCAGCATTCGACAGGCGTGACCAGCCCTGTCCCACTTCAGCTAAGCCTCTGCTTTCGAGTTACTGTCGCAGTCTGGGAGCACTAAGTACTCTAAGTAGTGTTCCATCTGTAGAAAAGTCTCCGTCACATTATTAGAGCACGCACAGAAAACTACTAATGTGTTATTTTAACTAGTTTCTCAATGCCCTAGGAACTCTGTAAAAATAAGGTGGGAACTTCAACATTTTACAGTTGATAGTTGTACACGAGTTTTGGCTGTTCGATATATGTAGAAGCTGGCTAGATTCAGAAATTCGGGATGAGCTTCTAACGATAATACCGGGATTGTAACTAGGTCGATCTTCTAGAGTTATCTAACTAAATTTTAATTAATATTTAGTGAAACATTTATATCTACTCTCCTATTTATTACTCGTAATACTGATAATATTGTGAGCACTGAAATTCACTGCGAAAAGTACGTAATTGAAGTTAGTGACAAAACAATAAGCTACGAGTCATGTTTAACGAACATTTACGTAAGTCGATCATTAAGATAATTTAAAAAACGTAAGTGTTACCTTGAACGTTTTCTAATTCGAGTACCTGTAATCTTTCCTCATCCGAAACTGAGCTGATTTCTATTGTATTTCCAGACAGTAAAATGACGACAATATTGAAGTAATAGGCGCCTGTAACAGGGTTTTCAACGATCTACACTTTTTTTGTTACAGATTGTAAGTTGCTTAATAAATCATTACGGTATATTATAGTCATTATGTTCGCCTTTCTACATTACGTGTCTTTAAAAGAACTAGAGATATATTGGCCCCGTTTCTATAAATCTGTCTTTCAGTGTTGACTAGTAGTTTTCCAGGGGCATTTCGTTTGCTGTAATGTTTAATTTAAATACAAAAATAATTATGCCTAGAGCTTAGATAACGGTCGGGAAATTTACTATTAAATTAAGTTAAATTTACTATCGACAAGATGTAATCCTGACCCACCATAGGAGCTTGTCATAGTAAATTGTAATTCAAATTTGGAAGTCAAATTGTTCGACAGTTGCTGCAATTTGTTTTGCAATGTTACTCTGACAAGCTCATTTCGCGGGTTTCAATTTTGTCGATAGCACTCACCAGTTTGCAATAACAACAAAACAGCGGTACGCAAAATAACTTCGCAAATAAAAACATTGAGCTCGTGACAGCCCTATTTCGGTGACGCGGCCCGCGACGCGCGCGCATGACGTCACGCGCCCGCGCAGATCGGGGAACTACGCGGCCGATAACTGACAGGAAAACATGGCAGGATTACGCGGAATTCTAAATATTTACACCACACTTTGAAATGGAATTCAAGACCAAAACAAGACTTGTTGACTAATTGGGAGACATTTCGGCTGTTGATTAATTTTTGTAATTGGGAGAATTTGGCAAATTGCTCTTGATCATAATTTAACCGGCTAGATTTGATTACCCACAACTCAAAGTAAACAAAACGTCCAAACAAGTCATAGTCATAAAAGTCGTAAATTACGTTCAGTGCAATTAAGCTTAGTTACAATTTACAAGTTTACAAAGGGGCACAGGTTTGTAAGCGTGTCATATTATATTGGAATGGATTTATTGGTAGTGTAAATGATGATAACACTACTTAACATGAAATACCATAACAGTAGGCTATACTGCTACTCATCGCTAAGCTCCACGATATACAACGATATAAAAACGTCTCGATCGCGTTTAGGTTTTCATCGTCATTTGTATGAAATTGACGATGAAAACGTAAACACGATCGAGAAGTTTTTTAAAAAGTTAATACCTACATTCGGCCTTCAGCAGCTTGCCACAATTGAATAGTTTTGTAATTTGGACGTTGTCATAACGGTAAAAAAATTATTTGTCGATTATGGACATTTAGACACCCTGGCTGGCTCTGGTATAATGAAGAATCAAATCAATAATATGGACATGTGCCTAATTATGTATCCTTACCGTTCTTGAGATACAGACCTATTGTGATTCGTTCCATATGTTTTCTTATACATATAAACACTGCTACTTCAGAATACCTAAACCCATGAAACAACAGAATGACCAATTCCAATTACTAGAAGCCAAATAAATTAATAGTTCGGCCTCATTCGTCCGTACGGCCATTTTCATCATGTTCCAGCAACTTTGATGACGCTTACTGATAATGTGATAACTATTGCGATATCTTGATTACACAGACAAAATAACTACGCGTTACTATAAAATTCCTCATTTAATATTTTAGTCACCCTGAAACCGATTGGCGCCGATATCACAAATGATTAGTTTATCAATGATGTCGTAGTTATTATAGGATTTATAGGTATTTGTAATAGGTCCGGTACAGTCGACATCAGATTGCAGAGAGTCGAGACCGATTGCAATTTCATAGCTCATAAATACTTACGTCCATGTCCGTCACATACTTTAGAGAGCATTTTTAAATGCTCTGACTGTACGCTGTACGCTTTATTAATGCAATATTTGTGTCTATATCATGAAAGGGCAAGAACAATCGAAGCACCAACCTTAGCCTTAGATTACATGGTAAAAAGGCCTAAGGGCAGAGACCGGTACCGGTATTTTGTTCTTCGTTAAATAAATTCGAAGTTGTCGGAGTAATTTAAATATACGATCTTGAAAATAACATAAAAAATAGAGTACTACATCAAGATTTTTTTTTTATATTGGGCTATTTTGAGGTTTATATAATATACCGGTTCCGGTACCGGCCGAAGGTTCTCCCAAAACCTATGTCATGCTCCACAGCAGCGCCACCATAGCTTTTTTGAATATGAGTATATAGGAAAATATCTACATAAAGTCTATAAAATTCTAGACTAGTTAAAAAAATATCTATATCACTAGCTTTATCGTGAGCTTCATTTCATTGTGGCGCTGCTGTAGAGCATACTTCACGGCAGCGCCACCATCAAATGTCTGTAACTGTTTATCGTACAGGCACATATATGGCATCAAATAATTCTATAACAATTCTATACCGACCTAGCATATGAAATTCTTCATTATATTTTGAATATACGGACATATCCCTCAAACCTATTGAGAAAAATATTTTTTTAGCGCCTGACCTAAAAATCAAGGCAATGACGCAAAAAGTGTAGAAATACTTACTTTCAAACAGGTGGTTGTTTACTTACGTACCCTTTAGCGTTA
This sequence comes from Thaumatotibia leucotreta, assembly GCA_025490895.1. Taxonomy (NCBI): domain Eukaryota; kingdom Metazoa; phylum Arthropoda; class Insecta; order Lepidoptera; family Tortricidae; genus Thaumatotibia; species Thaumatotibia leucotreta. The sequence continues at coordinate 28,619 of JALPQI010015475.1, forward strand.
GAATTAGAATGTTAGATGTATATTTTTCCTTGTTTACTTCATTTTAATTTATAGACTTATATTTCATATTATTACACAATTTACATAGGTATATTTATTGGTATACCTACATCATCATAAGTTTACACCATTCAATGCCATTTTTTAAAATTAGTTGGAGGGTAGTTATTACGAAGAATAAATATAGACATAAACATCAGGTGCTAAAAAGTATTTAAATTATTTACAACTTCGTATCATCGCACTAGCGTATTCACTGCTCGCTTCATTTAATAGGACTTTAAAATATACTACTACCTTCCATACAAGTTTGGCATTTAATCCGCAACATACTCAACGGTATTTTTACCATAAAGCCTGTTTGAAAGTAAGTATTTCTACACTTTTTGCGTCATTGCCTTGATTTTTAGTTCAGGCGCTAAAAACAAATATTTTCTCAATAGGTTTGAGGGACATATCCGTTTATTCAAAATATAATGAGGAATTTCATATGCTAGGTTCGTATAGAATTGTTATAGAATTATTTGATGCCATGTATGTGCCTCTACGATAAACAGTTACAGACATTTGATGGTGGCGCTGCCGTGAAGTATGCTCTACAGCAGCGCCACAATGTAATGAAGCTCACGATAAAGCTAGTGATATAGATATTTTTTTAACTAGTCTAGAATTTTATAGACATTATGTAGATATTTTCCTATATACTCATATTCAAAAAAGCTATGGTGGCGCTGCTGTGGAGCATGACATCAAAACCTACCGTCGCTTTCGCATTTTTAAGGCAAATCACGCCGTATTATGCCGTTGTTTCTTTTTCACTCTTATTACGTAGTAATAAATAAATGAATTTAGCCGAATTCGCGCCGATAGATTTGTGGAGAACCTAAGAGTACATACATTGTTCATTCTAGATCGGATTTAAATAAACTCACAATCAAATTTAATGCTCTTAACGACTTTTGGCACGTGTTCGCTATCAGTGACATTACAATCTCAACTCTAGACAGAGCAATAATCTTGCTAATATAAATATCTTATCTTCCACAAACTTATTGTTAGTTTTCGAGAACAATCGATTCCAAACGACAGCATTTATCATTTAGGTACCTACGATTTATTTCAAGAACGCTGGGGATGTCCAGTATGACAAAATACAATTGAACATGTGTATTTTGTACCAACGTAAGTTATGTCACGATTGTGTCTCGTGTCATGACTCATTAGTACATCAACCGTACGCGTTGCCAATTCACAGAACTATTAAGATGTATTAGGTGGTACCTATGAAGCCAATTAGAAATCACTTGCTACAAACCAGTTTCCACGTACAAAAAAATGTCGTTAGTCTTTTAACCGTAGACATTGTTTTATTAATTACATGGCGTTAATGCACTAACTAGCCATTTATTTATATGTGGTATATTTAGTGGTATAATACAGGGTGTTTTTTTTTCGACCGTTCAAATTCTACGTAGTGAATGTGTAGGTCATACTCACCAACTTTTACTATGGGGACAACGTCGAAATCGCGATAAAAAAATCAGCTGTTGATTGTGATGATGTGATTTTTTTTTCGCGATTTCGACGTTGTCCCCATAGTAAAAGTTGGTGAGTATGACCTACACATTCACTACGTAGAATTTGAACGGTCGAAAAAAAAACACCCTGTATTACTCACGATTTCCCGAATTCCAATTTAGTACATATAGTTGTTAATACATTGAAATAATTAAAACGTGCCTACATTGACGACGATTTTACTTTCGGTATTATGTTCTAATTTTCAAAGGGCCTAGCCAAGATGCTAGAGTCATGTGATTTTTTGCTTGAATACATGTATTATTTATTAAACTTTCTTCTTAGTCTAGATGTTTCATAATATGATTATAAAACAAAAACACAATAAAACATACAAAAACAATACAAAACATATAAACACATAATAAAAAATCTAACCTAGGGTGCTGCCGGCAGCAGGGCGGGCCCAAGCTGCTGCTGCCGGTGGTTAAGGTCGCAGAGAGAGGAACCGACGGACTATCCGCGCCATGTCCAGGATTACCGCCTTCTGCATCTGACCCTTGATCATTGTATCATGATAGTAAGGTGTTCTGCAGGTACTCTCTAAATAAGTGGTAAATAAATAGTAATCGACTCGAGCAGCAGGCTAGGCGGGCCCTAATCGATAAATACTTAAGTAGTAGTCGATCGAACCTGCGGATGAAAAAAAAACGAAGTGGTCAACTAATCCTGCGGGCTCAGTGCTCTGTGGGCCTAATTGACCATCAACTGCTATGCTATTCTCTTATTCACACATTCGACGCTACGTTCGTCAACGAGCTCAACGTCGAGACAGCCTTGTCTAAAATCCTAGCTGTTTTATTTGACATTAGGAATCGAGGTTGTGGGCGAGTTCGTCGCTGTTTTTACGTATAATACGAAGTTCGTACATTAAACGTCAAACTCTCGATGGAGTGTAGCTCCATTCGTCGCCGAGCACTAGTGCCGTTTAAAGTACATGAATACCATTTTTAGGCTCGACGCTGCCGCAGCGCTGATACAGCGCTGACAGCAAGGCGGTTTACTTAGTGAATAACACTGCTGCTCACATCTCCTGATCCTGAATCATCCTGCATATGTTGAATTAGGGTGAAGACAGCACAAGGGTTTTGGGAAATGTGGTGCATCTTGCTCAGCATCATTGACTTGGGGCTTGTCCATTAATCACGTCATACTGTCATTCATGTACATGAATACCATTTTTAGGCTCGACGCTGCCGCAGCGCTGACACAGCGCTGACAGCAAGGCGGTTTCCTTAGTGAATAACACTGCAGATCTTGTCTATGCCCCCTGATGTCATCAATCACGTAACTTTAATCTACTATTGAAGCAATAGTTTCATAACTCCGAAGTTGCGAAGGCTGTCGTTTTGGGGTCAGTGCCGATTCGGTCGGCTAGAACAATTCTGCCAACGAGGCTGTGGGCATGCTCTTGACGGCGGTTTTATGTTTGACCCAATTCTATTTTAACGATAAGTTTACTGTAGATAGTATAGTGCTGTACTTGTCAATAACAATAATTTGCCTATAGTAGACTTACCCTTTGATTGGTGCGACACAGACTTCCCATCACTTAAACAAAAGAGGGACGGATAGTCGTCGCTACGAGATGTGGCTTTAATCATCGTCGGCTAATCCTACTGATAAGAGTATAATTTAAATTATGTAGTCTTTACAATGATGTGTGTAATTGCATAAATCACCGGGCCTGCATTATGATCAGAGATCGGACAAATGTGCGTCATTGTTAGCAATTATATGGACATTACCTATTTGGCACCGGTAACTATGAAAACCTCTGTAAATAGTCAACTCAAAGCTTCGAAATTAAATTTCAAGAAATTATTCTTTTAGTCATTCAATTAATCAAATTTGGAGTCATATCCATATTATTGCGAACAATGTCGCACATTTATCCGATCTCTGATTATGCTCGTCCTAGCAAATAACAAGAACGCTAAGGATTAGAGCTAAGCTACAGTTAGGCCAAGACGACCCATACTGTATTTATTTTAAAGGCGGTCTAAGTGCTTAGTTATTCTAGTAATACCTAAAATATATACGTTTAATTTATGTAATTAAACAATTAAATTTAGTTTGAACATTAGATTTTTTTAGATAGGTAATTAAGATGAAACGGTTTTTTTAATGGAGTAAGACATAAAGCTACCTGTATACACGCTGTGCCAGAAGGACGACTTTTTGTCTTACCCCATTAAAAAAATCGTTTCATTTTATACCACCTTAAGGTGCGTTCAAACTAAAAGAGCATGCGCTGTTCTAACCTCCCACTCTACGAAATTCGATCGGTACACAAAACGTGATTTTTTGATTTCGTAGAGCGGGCGCTAGAACAGCGAATGCTCTTTTGGTTTAAACGCACCTTTACCTTACGCTATATTTTCGTAACTACGAAAAGATTCATTTAAAGAAGATGGCAAAAATTAGAGGTTTCTTGAACCTCTTTATTTTCCAATATGAATAGAACTCGGTCAAGCGAATAAATAAGCAATAAGTAGGTTGGTACCTAATTCGAATTAATATCTGTTAGATAGATTTCTACAAGAGTGGCATTGACATTTCTAAAACACCCACGAATCCGATAGTGACGGATTTCAATGTTACGAATGTGGTATTCGAGAAGGCTGTAGCAAGGTTATTTGGTAATAGATAGGAAACAATTATCTAACCTAACTTATGCTTTCGACGTCAATGGCGGTTAAGGCCGTCCCGAATTGAATATTTTAATAGTTTGACGGGTTTGTCACGACCGTCGCGTCGTCATTGTACACGTCCTGCAGAATTGGACGAAAGCAATCTGGGGGGCCACCACGACATAATGTGATTCAGCTTAGGATCTAATTTGAATCGCGTTGTGTCAGTTCTATAGATTAACTGTCAAAAACTGACAAGCGGAACCATGGTAGACCCCTTGATTACTACTGTATTTAAGTGTTCTTTTTCGAATTCCGATTAGTGATTACAAATTCCACATACATATAAAGCCGCGTTTTCACTTAATGTTCTGAGCAAGCATTCACTCGTTAGTGAGCTGACGAACGAACATTTTGCTATGTGGAACGAACGAATGCTTGCTCAGAACAGTAAGTGAAAACGCGGCTTAATGAAATACAATATTACTCGAGTAGGTACCTAATTGTGCTTGTCACTGGTTTTCATTAAGTATTTGTAAACTATCGTGTATCTTTCTGTACATGGGTGACAAGTGTTAAAGTTGTATGACGAATAAATCAGAGCACAAGATATTAAATTAGATACAGCTAATTATTTAACAAATAGGGTAACAAACCATGAAAGACACTATTTTCGCACAAACTAATAAAATTCAATTAATATGCTTGATTGGATTTGTATACTCGTAGTACACTTTACAAACGTCATATATAAAAAAACAACTGCTAATTCTAGGAATACACGGAAAATTTATGTATCCGTTTTAGTAACACGAAACGATATCATTTAGGTAGGTACAGTCACATCCGAGCGTGGCACCGTCCAAAGTTCAGTCCATACGCAGCTGATTAATGTTTGATTGTTCCATTTCCATCGTTCGCTGTTTTATGTGATACTAGCTACAAAACTAGAATACCTAATATTAACGGGACTTTTTCTCTAGTCACGTCACACATAAGCGAGCAATCGCAGATGTTACCTGTGTACGATAGAGTGACGTCATCTGGGGCGTATTTCTCGATAGCTTGTAACTTGTATTACAAGCGGAAGTCCTTATCAAATTAATAGTGTTAGAAAGATACTTCCACCTGTATTACAAGTTACAAGCGTTTGAGAAACGGGCCCCTGTATGCTTAGCACATACCTAGTTGATTGGTGCGACAGTATGTCGCCGTGAGATAGAGTTCCCGTCTTTTACTATAATAATGATTTTTAATGATAGAGGATAGAGGGACGGGTAGTCAATATCGCTGCGACATACTGTCGTATTGCACTAGTCATGTATTAAGCCTGGTGCATGTCAGCTAAAAGTGTCCAACAATAGTACCAGTCGCCAAGCCGCTTGCCCAGCGTGGCGAATATGGGCATTACCTCCATTTCCATAACTCCATACAAAGAGGTAATAGAGAGGCCAATGGACTGAAAGATACCAATGATGTGAAGATTCATTTGACGCTAATAAAATCAAGCAGCTTAAACTCTAGACGAAAACTCGCACAAACCTCTAAAAATAGCGTGCTAATCAGATTAATTAACATTCTACACCAACATATAACCTCAACGTAACATCGAAACGTTTCTCACACACTTTCTAATGACTTAACACAAAGAATTTGGCGAATGTGTGGCGGTGGCTTTCCATTTCTGGATCGAACCGGTTTCGGCTAGATGCAGCCGGATGTCTTTTTAATGACTAACGACACACATACATAATACGGTTAAACGTGGGTTATTTTTATACAGAGTCTAATGATTCCAACCTCAAGCATTTAGCATACGCCACACGTTCAAGTTAGTTCAAACGAATCTAACGCACAAATATTTAGCACCACTACATTTTTAGTAGGTGTCAATGTAGGCGTGTTAAAAATCCTTATATACGCAGTACAAGTGACGACAAATAAATAAACCCTAGCATATTTTGTGTTTGACAGCAACTTGTAGCCTTGTCGCGTCATCCTGTCTCTTTTTAATCAACACAATCGAAATAAGACGGGCAACTGTGAGAAGGTCGTGTGTCATTGTCAAGCACAAGATGTGTTAAGTCCGTAGATAGACCAGAAAGAGGTTTCGAATATATGTAGTTCCTCCGTAGCCGTGTCCGCTCCGGGGGCCGTGTGGTGACGGCAGTAAGAATACATTTGTCACCACCCCAACTCCTCCCTGCGGGTGTCGTAAGAGTCGACTAAGGGATTAAAGTGTCACTGACCATTCTACAAGATTGATGATGGGCAGCAGCGTCATCATAGTGGACACATTACTGCGATCGCCAATCCGTTTGCCCAGCGTGGCGATTATGGGCATTTACCTCCTAATTCGTCTATACGCATAGTTAATAGGAGAGGCCTACGTCCAGCAGTGGACTAACATAGGCTGATGATGTGATGATGTAGTTCCTCTACATATAAAGCCCATTCATTCTTAGTTGTTTTATCTAGTAGTAGTATTTCTAGCCTAAAAGAGCAAGATTTCTGTCGTAAACTTTTATTTCCTAGATACAAAATAAAACAGTCCTATGGAAAAACATACTTTTTACTAAAAATACGCTCTCAGTCATACCTTGGTAAGTTGGTATTGGGTAGACATGAGTGGCGACATGACAGTTTATGAGCCAAAAATTGTACTTGGAGGTTAGTTTGTTTGTCAAATAATAATGCTCCAGATATACGAACTCTTAAGCTTATTTTTTTTCCAGCCATGAACTGTCACCTGTCAAAGTCAGTCTCGAAAAACATGCATAGGCATCGCACAAAAGTGAGCAAAATTAAAAATGAGTAGAAACGGCAAAATTTTGTTAAAAATTATCGTTTATACAGGATACCAGGAGGCCACCATGCTTTGGCAGACATATGTTGCTCTGCTGACATTCACCATGGACGTGGAACATGCAATTATGGGTCCATACAGACTGAAGGAGGTTTTGGTAATATTTCTCAGATACAAATTCCCAAAGACTCGTCCTCATTAGTACTAATAGACTGACAAAGAAGTGACTTATTGAGCTTCTAAATTCAGACTAGTTTGGTATTGATCTAATACGGCTGTGTTCAATACTACTAGGCTTGCATTCAATATTGATTTAACCACTTCAAATTTCCCAATATAGTCTAGACTTCAGAAACATCATCTCATAAGGACTTATTTGTGTGGGAACCATACAAAGATAAGCCTTTTTGGAGCGTTGATCGCTAACGTGCTCGAATGCCGAACTAGAGTTCATACTCGTATAACCTTTATCTCTATTGTAATCGGGAAAATGGCTGAATGCTGTACTAAAGGTATAGTCAGGTTAGTTGGAGCCATAAAAAGCTTTACGAACATAAGCGTACCTATTTCTATTGATAGTACTTGCTTAGTAGACCAGTTTAAATATTCCCTCGTATCTAAAGTGAGACAGAATAGAGCATCTTCAGATATTTTATAGTAGCTTCCTTCTTAATTTCTTTACTGTTGTCGTTTCAAACGTATATAATTGGGTGGGTCAATTATTTTGTACAGTTACTCTGGAAGATAATATCAACCACGGTCTACTGACTAGACCATGGACAGACCATGTAATTGTCAGAAAAATAAAAAAATAAACATTTAAAGCTATTCAACTAAACTATGATGTTGAGTGACCAAGAAGAACGTAATCATAGCAACGAGTGAAAAGAAAAAATGATCGACCCAATTACATTACTTTCGTTCACCTTATTAGGGCTTTTTTCACCATCCCCGAATAAAATATATCTGTCAGATAAATATTAGCTGTCCGTTTATAGGATAGGGATAATTTTATATATTTCCTTGCTGTTTGCAACGAAGAGAAACTAACCAGAGTATCTCACAGGCGGAGCGTTTGCTGCACCAAGCGTGGCTTAATTACAATATCAAATTAAAAAAGGTGAAATACTCCCGGCCAGAAGTCGAAGAGCCTCACATTGTCGGAGTGGAGGATGATGATGATGATGTAGAGTATGAACAATTTAATATGTAGTCCTGTATTAATTAGATGTAGATAATTTGAACCCCATATAGACTAGACGCCATATTATGTTGCGTTTCAGAATAGCGTGAGGCCACCGCACATAGAATGTACAGTCGAGGAATTTAATTTCCTACCCATTTCGTACCTTGTCACAGTGACAATCAATATGAAAGCTGCTAGGACTGTCATATTATAGCTACTATGACAAGGTACGAAATGGGTAGGAAATTAAATTCCTCGACCGTAACGATTAACCTAACTGTAATTAGATTTCCATCACTAATTTTTAGGGTCCTACAAAGTTATACGTACATCAACCTCGTTGCTTCGTGGATTGCAGAAAAATATACATAGTTACACATTTTTTGCAAGATGGGTCAAGTATTGAAGATACGGGTTTAACCCGTATTCAGAGTGAAAGAAAGGTGATATTAGATCACCTATGAAATTGGTTTGTATGCAGAATATTGTGAAAAGTCTATTTTCCATACAATGAATTTAGTGTATATTTATTTCATGTCAAAATCAAAATGAACCAAATTTTGCCAGTAATATTAAACACTTCTAAGGCGTGTTTTTATATCTCTAAGTCATAAAACAAGGTACTATAACACATACCTATTTCAAACATATATTATGAACAGGCAACATATGGCAAGTTACTTATTTTAGAATATCACTTAAGAAAAAAATAAAATTGTTACATAGTGCACTGTTAAAAACAAAAAGATATAGCTAAGTTACTCTTTAGATAATAAAATTAGGGATCAACTAAACTCTATGATCAAAAATCACGTGATTTTGTTTATTTACATTCTATATTCTGGCGTTGTATTATAAATATACTCAAGAACGCGTGTAACGTCCTATTAAATAATAAATTATCTTCATTGAGTAACCTCATAATGTCGTCTAAATAAAAATACTATTATCATTTTTAAACACGACCGAAGCTTAGAGTATTTTTAACGATTGGCAAAAGCGCAAATTATACCAAGAAT
>JALPQI010015476.1:0-19425 GCA_025490895.1 Thaumatotibia leucotreta
AGTCTAAGCTTTCTTTTCGTATTGCAACTTATCTTGATTCCCTTTGAAATCCACTTAGGAGTTGACTGCGTTATATATTTTATTTTGATTTGCTGAATCGGAAAACAGAGTTTATATAATACGGATAACAGGTCATGAAATTTTTTAAAAGCAGTATTGAAATCACTTTCAATATACACTTCAGAAAATGATAGGTTTCTAAGACATTCTTGAAATAAGGCCATATTCTCTTTGCAATAATCACGCTTGAATTTGTAATAATATTTTGTACCTACTAATTTTGCATTTACTTTGAAGCTTAGCATTTGACCAGTATCATGATCAGACAGACCCAAGGGTAAAACTACTGCAGAAGCATTTTTTATATTACTTAGTATGTTGTCTATGCATGTTTTCTCTCGAGTAGGACTTGTTATATGAAATGTAAGATTAAAATTTCGTGCGATATCCTTAAATTCAGTACTAATTTTATTATACATAAGAATATTGATATTAAAATCTCCGCATATAACAATTTGACGGAACTTTTTACTTAATTCAAGAAGCATCATGTTCAGTTTTTGAAAAAAAGAGTGAGGATCGGAGTTTGGAGTTCTATATAGACAGACAATGACAGTACCCAGTTTATCTATTTTTATGCCACAACATTCAAATACCCTTTCTGTCGATAATTTTGTGAGGCCCTCTAAGACACAAAATTGTATGCCTTTTTGTAACAAAATACATACACCCCCTCTTTTGGTTTTCCGTGAGAAAGACGCAGCAACAATATAGTTATGCAGTTTGATATCTTTTTCGCTTCCAGCTCGTATAAAAGTTTCGGTAAGACATATCGCATTCGGGTTTATATTTTCCTGTGCCAAACGTTGCACAGTTACTTCTAATATATCTTTTTTAGATAGGACACTTGCAATGTTTTGGTGTAGGATTCTAAACTGGTATTCTTGGTTCTTGGGTTGAACAAAAAAGAGACCTATCATTGTCATGATCATTTTGTATATACTTTGAACTATTTTCATGAGTTTTGTCACACTGTAGAGAATTCTGACTATCTTTTGTTTTAAAGTAAAACGTAATTTTTCTTTGCTTGTCTTTGGGAACTTTAGGTGCAACAGCGCTGCTTTCATTGGGATAGAATTTATAATAGCTTTCCTTATAATCTTGTTGATCGATAACATTACTTATCTTTATACATATTTCTTTTTGATATTTTACTTTGCTTTTATAGTTGTATTTCGAAACGTCAATAAATTTGCAATGAGAGTTATTTAAGCAGCATTGGTAAATTAAATGATTCATAAGATTACAATCTACACTTACACTTCGTCTTAAACTTAAAACTAGAACTGAGTATTTATGTAGATGTTTCAAAGTATTATTAAGCTGAGATATAGTTTCTATTACATTAGCGTCATTTTCACTCACTGACAGTACTATTTTGTCGCCTTCAACTAAATCATATTTTTCTATTTCTTCCATAATTGCCTTAGTAGTCGACTGTGGTTTAGTGATTGAAAATACTTTGTACTTTTTATGTTCACTCTCTTCACGCATGTGCGAGAGTTTGGATGCAAGTCCAGTACATTGGCTTCCCCCAAATATAAATATCGTATCAGGATTTTTGTCAATAATGTTATTTTCCACCTTCTTTGGATTTGGATTTTGTTTTGCCGCCGATGTATTAATCATCGGAGCATTTTCTGCCACAGCAAATTTGCTATCATCATCATCATCATTCTTAAGGCAGTTATCTTTACTTTTCAATATTTGTGGCGAGAACTCTTTTCCTTTTTTCTCTCCCTGTCTTGGAGTTAGTCTTTTACCAGCCACAAATTTTTTTTCACCCAGTAAAGTTTTTAGTGTAGCAATTTGTCTCTCGAGCTCCGTGTGACTATTCCTTAATCGCGTAACTTCTAAATTTAAATTTGCTATCTCTTCATGCGCACTTTCTAATTGGCTATTTAATATCTCTATTTCGTCTTTTAGGTCTAAAATCTGAGCATTTTCTGTGAGGTTGGGTAAGCTATGAGCACTATTGCCACTGCTAGTATTTTGTGTGCTTATAGAATTGTTCAATGAACTACTTGGAGTTTTTAATGGTGAGTTACTAAGTGCTTCTAACTGTTTTTTTCGTTTTGTAATATTGTCTATTTCTTTTTTATTTTCTTCTTGGGCTACAGTGGAGTTCTTTTCAGAGTTGCTTGCTAACGGAAAATTTTGTTGTTTCCGGGGAGTTCCCTTCAAATGATTTTTATTGCTGGGGGTTTCCATGGGGCTTGATACTAGAACGCGGCATTTATTGCATTTCCAGTTATTTTTATCATTTTTTGTCATAAGTCTGAATCTGCTAAACGTAACATTTGAAGTGCAGTCGAGATGAAAGATGTCCTTACAGTCACAACATTGCAGAAAAGTTTTTGTTTTGATGTGTGTTAAGCATTTTGAGCATACATTTTTTTTCTGCGGACTTGACATTTTGTTTTAATATATATCTATCTTCGTAAACGCACTGAATAGTTGTTTCTGAACGCACCCGCCTCGTTTGACACTAACAGCGTGACAGCTGCAATACATACGTCAAAGTCGATGATTGTTATGACAGTGTGGTTATCGGTTGTTTGGTTACCTTGTTTTTATAACTATTTTTTCTAAAATGCGTCTGTTATTTTGAATTATCTATGTGTGCGTGTTATTCCAGTGTTAGACGATAATTTAATTACGATATTTTCAAGTGAAATTCAGCTCACCCGAAGTAGTTAAGATGATCCTGGTGTTCCATTTGAGGTTAGCTTGGTTCTAGTGCTCTTTAGTTCACAATTTACAAGGTTCTAGGTAAGTTTTATAATTAATTTGTAAGAGAGCTTTCACTGACATGTATTCTTTTCAATTGACATGACATGACTTAGTGAAGTGAAGAGACACGACGCTGAATTTGTTATCGATAGTCTATGTAAACTCTTACAACTAAACGGTGTTAGTAGAAATTCAAAATTTGTTCCCGAGTTACGGACGTTTCCTATGTATTTTTTTATTTTATTTTTATTTTATTTTAAAAATAGTTATACAGCATGACAGTATTAAATACTAAATCACTGCAAAACTAAGAACTAAAAACAATACAAAAAATAAAAATATTATACATGATAAACTGTTGAAAGACGTACATCCATCCTCTCACAGAACCTCAGTAATTCCGCACGCACAGCACTCCACCTGCCAGCAAATAAATCGCACTCAGGTGCTGATGCTAAGAGATAATTCAGGAGGGGTAAAGGGCGAACAAGAGGGGATTTTCTGTGAGACACAGTACGCGATATAGGGCCTGCAAATAAACCACGATCACGAGGTCGGAAATTGACTCTGGTCGGAGTTGAAACATAAAGGCGCAGTAATTGTGCTACGAGTTCAGGACAGTCAGATTCACCTCGCAAGACGCCACAGACTGTAGTAAGAAGCTTGAAATTACGTCTTACCTCTAAGGAATTAAGGCCTAAACAACCAAGCAAATATTTCGTTGGATAAAGAAAGGGGTAATACCCACAGCTTTTTTTATATAAGAACCGGAGGAACACTTTCTGTACAGTCTCCAGGAGTATAATGTATAAGTAAGTATAATTATGTGTATTTCTCTATTTAAGTACATATATACATCGTCGCCTAGCACCCATAGTACAAGCTTTGCTTAGTTCGGGGCTAGGTTGATTTGTATGAGACTGTCCCCCAAACATTTATTTATTTATTTATATTTAGCAATAATATACTATATATCTAGACTGCAGACAATGAAGCAACTATACAAAACATATAGTTTAAGAAATTCTGACTTAATTTTTAGATTTCCTATAGAAACATGTGTCAGAGAACGCTGGATAACGGCGACTGGAAAGTTGAACTGGTTTCCGCAAAACCACGACACAATTTGTTCGGACCACTTCCAAAATGACTGTTTTGTAAAAACAAATCCGAGATCTATATTGTCATCCAATGCCTGTCCAACTTTAAAACTCCATCCTGCGTTTGACAAGGTAAGTTAGCTTTGCTAAATAATTTTATTCTGTTTTAAAAGTAAAGTACCTTTTAAAGGATTTCTGATGTTATCTGTTAATACATATTAATTTAAGTGTGTAATTTCCAGGTGTTTCTTGTCCCAAGTAACCCATCTGATAATCTTTCAAGAAAACGTAAAACGGTACAATTTACGAATTTAAAAATATCTTTATACATTTATACATCTAGTTAATCTGTCCTCATATATAATACCTAAATTACCTAACCATCTAAACTCCTTACAGTTGATCGTTTAATTTTAGTTCCCATTTATAGTTACAATTTTCTTTTTGCGTTTTATAACGTAATATAAGTAGATATAGTTTGCACACCTTGAACAAACAAACCAATGCAAAGGTAACATATATAACTAGACAGAGGTTAAGCAACAGGCGGTCTTAAGATTCGGTCGTGAGATTTTAAAAATGAGAATGTTTAAATAGCTTTTTTCAAGTAACATTTTTAGTCAAATAACTGTTGGTTTTAATCTATCGATAAAAATATCGAGCCATACCACAACACTATTTACATTAACATGTCAAAATTACCTGACACGGTCGATTTCTATGAAAATGACAGCCAAGGCCGCCTCTATCTCTAAGGTTACATACTAAAGAGGTCCGTGCTCTGTGATTCAGACCAAACAAGCATTCGCTATTCTAACCCCCTATCCTACGAAATTCGATCGTTACACAAAACGTGATTCGTTGATTTCGTAGAGTGGGGGATAGAATAGCGAATGCTCGTTTGGTCTGAATGTACCCTTGAACGATTTTGTATTGTGTGTATCATATATAAATAACTATTTTTGGACATCTTTACACAAACCGACCTAGACCCATGGTAAGCACAATTAAGGCTTGTGTTGTGGGTACCAAGCGGCGATATATAATTAGATAGACACATATACATATTTAAATACATAGACAGCAATGACCAAAGAACAAATATTATTTGAGATAAATAAATACACAAATAATGTCCTCGCCAGGATTCGAACCTGAAACCTCCAGCTTCGTAGGCAGGGTCACTATCAACTAGGCTACGAAGGCTGACAAAATTAAGAAAATTGTTTATTAAACACAAGTAAGGATGAACGCAGATGCGGTATCATACCATAAATAAATTAAACCTTTGATAAATAAAATTGCATTTAAAACAATTTTACGACTAATTAAAATCGCAGTGTCCCAAAGAAAGACTAACTAGAAGGTTTTTTTTATATATTTTTATTAACTCATACAAAACATTTAAATACGAAACTATAGGCGTTCTGTGAATTTAGACAAGTTTCTGGACCTGACGCCTCAGTGCTGCTGCCCTGGTGAGCGTCATTTCAGAAAACCCTCATTAAAATTAGTGTATGCGATTTTATAGGTATTGTGTTGTCTTCATTGTTTTACATATTGTAAATGATATCATAATATACAAATAATGCTATTATTACTATCTTATCTTTCTTAATCTTGTCTATTACAGGTCCCAACATTTCATGGAGGTACTATTTCAGCGAAGTATCGACATTGATGAAACTTGACCCAGTTTCCAAAGTTATGAATCCGTTACCGACAGTTGCCAAGTGTTTCGGAGGTGGCGACAAATTGGAAGCTGTGACGAGCTGTTGCTTTAGCTATTTTACGAGAACATTAGTTATTCAATTATTTTGTTGAACGTGATGTTTTTATTGTCCCTATACGGTAAACAAAGCATTATATGGACATCTTTACATCATCATTAGCTTTAGTCTACTGCTGGACGTAGACGAGCATTTTCACTTTTAGGGACACCCAATTAGCGAAGTAATAGTAAAAAACCTTTCATTTCAGTCAGCTTCGTAACGACAGTTAAGTATGATATCAATATTTAGGAATTAAACTTTATCGGCGTTTTTATAATTTTAATGTCGCTTACAGTTAATAAGATTAACACCAAAACCTAGATTTTATTGAAATTGAATGCTTAATTGTCGTTACAAACCTGACCGCAACCAAACGCAATTCTTAGAGCCGTCATCATACGGCCATAATTGTTATACTTTACTGAATCATCTACCCTCCTTATCAATGTATTGCATTTACATTATAATCTATGTGCTCAATAAGTTTTCACTGTATCAATTTTTTTTTATGTCTCCTAAACCGGCAAGCTGATAAGTATCGTTTGTCTCTTTCCATCTAAGTTTTCCAGACTAGAACAGGGATTGGATACCGGTATTTACTCCATACAAAAGAACGGTTATTTTTCGTTCATCGGTATATAAATTAAATTCTTTGTTAATGGAGTCATTAAAAAATACGATGTAGTTGATTATATAAAATATAAACTACATTAGAGTTAGACATCTTTGTGTCGGTGGAGGCGCGGAGCGGGCTTCGCTAAGCGGTGCTACTTAATTTTAGAATATGGTTAAGATTAGTTTAATTTTAGGATATTGTTAAGATCAGATGGCCGATGGGGCCAGAAACTGCTGGACTGGCGACCACGTACCGGAAGACGCAGTGTGGGCAGACTTCTCACAAGATGGTCCGACGACCTGGTCAAGGTCGCGAGAACCAACTGGAGGCAAGCAGTGCAGAACCGGTCATTATTGGCGATCATTGGGGGAGCCCTATGTCCATCAGTATTTTGGCTATTATTATGGCATTAAGTCCGCCATTTGTACTTTTATTTTTATTGTAACAGTGCAATAAAGGTTAAATAAATAAATAAAATGTGGAATGATTCATTAAGAATATAAAACGTGTTAAAATATTGGGCTATTTCGAGGTTAATCTAAAAAAAAACGATGCCGCGATTCCGATGCCTGGGCTAGACACAAAAACATTCTTTAGATTGTCCCAAATGAAGGAAAGTATTATAAGTCCCTTAAGCACATTTAAATTAAACCACTGACCGATGTAATTCAATAGGATTAAATCCATTCCATGTGAGTTCAAATTAAATTCTCACAATGAATAAATTAGGTCCGATTTTACGGTACAGTTAGAACAATGGTTCTCAAACCCTTTTGTTTAAAAGTGTAAGTATTGTTTGAAATTAAAATGGTACCAAAATTGATGGTATGTATACGTTCATTATAATGTTGGAAGAAACGGGTAGATCGGAAATTTTGACTTATTTAAAAATATATATATATATTTAGCCAGTGAGGCTTATACGTATACCTAATATAGGGCAGGAAAAAACAACTATTCATTTATTTTACAGGTAGAAATCTCTCTCTAAGATGTAAAATTCAATAACCTAGTGTTTTATCTAGTAAACAACTTTCTAACCTAAAAATCCGCGTTTTTTGTTGTATACTGCAATTTTCTTTTTTCGTTTAACAACGGAATAGTTTTAGGGTGCGGCTTCACTGAGGCGGAGAGGAGCGGAGATGTGCAAAATTGACCAATTACATTCTTCAAATTCAAAATTCGAAACACTGTCATGCGGTCTCATTGGCCAATTTTGCACATATCCGCTCCTCTACACCTCAGTGGAGCCGCACCTTAAAGGTGCATGCACATGACCAAAAGAGCATTCGCTGTTCTATCCCCCACTATACAAAATCAACGAATCACGTTTCGTGTAACGATCGAATTTCGTAGAGTAGGTGGATAGAACAGCGAATGCTTTTTTGGTCTGCATGCACCTTTAGGAAATGTACCCCCGGCTCCTCTCGCTAAAGCTGGATGGAGTCGCACACCCACATATTACCCAATTGGCTCCTTTGATAATTCAGTAAGAAAGAAAATGTATTCCTAAGTGTGATTCACCCATTCTTCAAATTATAGTGTACCTAACTAACTACCAAACTTATCATGGCCATTGTTTGAGAACCGCTGACTTAGCCGGTGTTCAGACTTAGTTCCGATCCGCAGAGCCAAGCTTAATTAATAATATATTGGATAGAACTTCGTTGAAGCACTATATATTTTAAGGGTCAAGTTTTAACCAGAATGAGAACGGATCTGATTAAGAAATGATTATTTAAAATATATTTCCATAAGAAATATAGATGGTACTCTAAAGGGTGATTTTTTATTCTCGGATACATAAATAGGGTAAGCAATAAGCATTGGATCGGTGTGACAATTATTGTTTTGCTGCGAGATAGACTTCCCGATATGAGGATGTGTATGACCAGAAGGCCACTTTAGGGTTTTTTGATGTGTGACAATGTTTTTTTTATTTTGATACCTTATATGTACAATTGTAAAGTTTACAGACTTGACTTGTCTGCACAAAATAAATGAACCAGAAGGCCAACTGGATAATATCACAACATGACCGTACGCCTCGGCAAGGGAGTCGTGTTCCGATTTTTAAAACCATCCGTTTTTCTACAATGACGAATTATATTCGATGGAGCTAAAATTCTTTCATTAAGGTTTATTAATGTTCAGAAAATAAGGTTGATGGTAAATCTAACTATGGAAGCGGCCAGGGTGTCAAATATATCTGAACAACTGCACAAGCGCTCTAACGCTGTGATAGTAGGCGCCTGCTCAAGGTGCATTCAGACCAAACGAGCATTCGCTGTTCTATCCCCCACTCTAGGCAATCAACGAATCATGTTTTGCGTAACGATCGAATTTCGTAGAGTAGGGGGTTAGAATAGCGAAAGCTCGTTTGGTCTTAATGCACCTTCAGATATTAACCTATTCTTTATTGTGCACATTGCTGAACGCAACAGGCAAACCCATTTTTTTTATTTTATAGATTTTTCTTTTCTTTTCTTCTGGTAAATATTATTGTTTTTAAATGTAATGTATAGATAGATATCTTATTTTAGGTCTTGTAACAGTTGCTACGACTAAATGTTAGTGTTGCTACAAGGTAGTTATATTTTTACTTTACTCTTTAACCCAGATAATGTTTCCACTGTATTTTTTCTGTTCTGTAATGTGTGCTTTATGTAATTAAAATTTATTCTATTCTATTCCATTCTATTCTATCCTATATTTGTGAGCACCCTGGCCGCTTTGATATGTCTGATGGCGACTTTACAAATCATTTCTAATCTCCCATCTTTACGTACACTAAAACGCGATTTCAATCATAGATACATTTAGCGTTTTATTACAGAAGTAACTTGTTAAGTGAATTCAGCATTGTCTTAAAACGTTCTGCTTAATTCTAGAACAGCGCGAAGTAGGAATTAGAACATCTCGTAACGACTCAGTAGTGCAAACTATTCGCAGTTCGGTGGTATAAGTCATAAGCGAAACGCGGGCAAAGCTGAGAAGTTAGTTATTACAGGTATTTGACTGGCTAAGTAACGCTAGTAACGAGGAAACGCATAAAAAAAAGTTTTTATCGACATTGCATATTACTGGGCTCAGGTGGCTAGCATTAGGTAATTGCTCAATTGATGAAATGTTTTGGTTAATAAGTTGTTAAGTTTTATTTTAACGATGTAAATTACACTCATAGCTTAAAACCGCTCTGTTTTAAGGCTTTGGTCGATAATACGGTATCGGATAGGGTGTAGCAACTGATTGCACGGTAGATTTTCTAACTTTGTTATGCTTAACAGATTCGTGCGAACTTGCCTAGTACTTTGTTTTCTTTGACTTCATGACACTGAAGTAATGAAAATATGACTTCAGTATCAAAAAAACTCATCAAAGCTCCTTTATCATTAGAGAGACAAATATGTCACACTTGCCAGCCACGTGTCGCTCTTAGGATAGAAGTTTTTTTTGATTGCCGATCGATCATTGAGAGATAGATAGAGGAAGCAGATTGGCCGTTAGAGTTGCACATGTACCTACTGATGCCAAGAATACGTTTGGCTTTATTTGAAAGGAATTCAAATAAAACCAAACGTATTCTTGGCCTCAGTACACGCCGTTCAAAGCACTTGGACATTCAACGCACCATTGTACACTCCACCGAACGCACCGCTAAACTCTCGCCACTCACGACTCGGCCACGGACACGAGCGAGTTGCAGCGTGGCAAGCGTTTTCTCTGTTCATTGCGCGGTCGCCACGCGCAACATGCGCTGGTTAGTTGGGAACACACGCAATGATTTGCCGCAATTCGCGTGTCCGTAGCCGAGCCGTCAGGCCTGACACTTACGGCCCGGCCACGACATTAGTCTAAGCCGACCAGCGGCGAGCGAATCCATGAGTTGGAGCGGGATGCCGATTTGGGTACGAGAGGGAGCACCATACGTTTTCCGCTAAACCGGTCGCCTTAGACCGATGTCGTGGCCGCGGCGTTAGTCTTTTCCGCTTACAACTTAGACCACGTACCGTCTGATTAATTCCAGCTTTTCAGCTTACTGCTACGCGACCAAATTAAATTGTACTCCTAAGTGCGACTTTTGGTCGCCCGTGGACTGAGTCGGAACTGGCAAGTAGAGACTTTTCATTGTTAAATTAGCAACTGTTTATACTCGAAGAAGTAGGTAACTTTGTAGGAGTTGCCACTAAGTTAACTAATACCCAGTTTGAAACTGGAACGCAAAGAATAATACACATGCACATGACATGACTCTTTCATCATCATATCAGACGAAAGACGTCCACTGCTGAACATAAGCCTCCACCAAGGATTGGTACTCTTTATTTGTCTCAAATTACAAAAGAAGTTAATTTATTTATTTAAAAACACAAGAAAAAAGTATGAAGACAGCAAAATAAATTATAAATAAAAAAATTGACCCAGGTCTTGCTGAGGAGGTAGTGCCCAGAAGGCTGGCCGCATTGCCGCGCTGGACTGCTATGCTGAGTCTTTGCGCGAAATACTGATCAGCCCTCTGGTCACCCAACGCCTCTATAAGGCGCTTGGAAATGTCCTTATAGAGGCGACGTGAACTTGCCCTCCACGGCCCCAAAGTTTCAACCCCAAACGCCGCAAAGATGTAACTGCTACCGAGGGCAGCATATTTGCGACGCTTGAAGTCTTCAGTCAAAGATGCCGCCGCACCAGCACTAACTCTGGTGCTTGGAATATGGGACGGCGCCAGGGTATCTACACATGTGGCATCCCCGACAAAAGAAGTCTAATTGTTTCATTAAATATTTTCGAGTTGTATTTTGAAGTGGCCGAGTGGGTTCGAATCCCATCTCCAGCGTTGATAAACTTCGGTATTTTTCTTTGGTGTATCTAATATTCAAATAAACAATTTTTATATTTTAAGGACAAACGTGTCTTAATCGCGTAAACTTACGTTTAATAAATTAAACTGACGTTTCAGGCATGACGTTATTCATAATAAAGACCAATATGTACATTTTGTCGAATAACGTATGATGAATATTCGGCAGCTTGTCTGTATAAGACGGTATGCGCTTACTCGCTAAAATTTAATATACCCGCTGCAGGTAGCGTGAGAAGAGTCAAACAAATATACTCGTAGACGAAATGAAAACGGTTACCAACAGCAACGGTATCTAAATGAATACTTCGTTTATGAAAAACTTCAAATGCTTTTAACGAATCGATTAAATTGCGAGTTTTAAACAGGTAGAACGGAGAAATTAATTAAAACGATTTTACCTCGAGTGGAATTGGATTAGAAAAATATATGCGATTACGACGTTTAGTTGTTTGCGGCTGGTTATTTGTACTCAAATATGTGTTATACAGAATGAACGATAGCAGTGGTGAGTCTTTTTCGGTATCGTATAAAAATAAAAGCTGTATAAAAGCAAGAAAAAAAGAATAAAAAAAATTAGAATATCATCAGTTTTTTATCTGAATTATAAATCTATTGTGTTATTTTTTGGACACTACTAATGTAGCCCAAATTTTTCGTCAACACTTCTCTAGTGATACGACGCGATGTAGCTTTATGCTTTATTATTTATTTATTATTATTTCCTCAAAGAACAATTTAAGGGAAAGTACAATTCTTAATTTTTGTTGTCATATTTATAAGCCTAACAAACAGCATACAATTCTGCATAAAGCTGCAGAAACGGAGACAGAAGTTGAGAATCCTTTTATTTCCAGCCGGAATTGGCACGGTGTGAAGGCCCCGTGGAGACAAAACTGATTTAACTTTAGCTGTAATAGTTTCTGCGGCCCAGCTGTGGGTATTGGGGCTGACGATAATTGTAACATTTGTTACAATGCGTGTTAAAATTCAGATACAATATAAATGTATAGCCTGACGCCTCGGCCACGACATCGGTCTAAGGCGACCGGCTTGGTGGAAAACGTATGGTGCGCCCTCTCGTACCCATATCGGCATCCCGCTTCAACTCATGGATTGGCTCGCCGCTGGTCGCCTTAGACCAATGTCGTGGCCGGGCCGTAAGGCGACCGGCTTAGCGGAAAATGTTGGGTGCGCCCTCTCGTACCCATATCGGCATCCCGCTCCAACTCATGGATTCGCTTGCCGCTGGTCGCCTCAAGGTGCATTCAGACCAAATGAACATTCGCTATTCTCTCACTCTATGAAATTCGATCGTTACACAAAACGTGATTGGTTGATATCGCAGAGCGGGGGATAGAACAGCGAATGCTCTTTTGGTCTGAATGCTGCCCTTAGACCAATGTCGTGACCGGGGCGTACGGCCTGAGTAAATGCTCCGTCCGGCGGGTTGTGCGACCAACGGCGCCCATGTTAAACAAATGCAAACGTATGTGCGCCGCTGCTCGCCCCGCCGAACGCGCCGCTCAACGCTCGCCACCACAGAATTCGGCGACCAGCGGCGAGCGAATCCATGAGTAGGAGCGGGATGCCGATATGGGTACGGGAGGGAGCACCATACGTTTTCCGCTAAGCCGGTAGCTTTAGACCGATGTCGTGGCCGCGGCGTTAAGCCCTGGATGCTTAGCCAAGTTGCCAATCGCTAACGCTTAGTAGCGTATCGTAGTTTTCCCTCTCTGTCACTCTTGCATATTAGTGCGACAAAGACAGTTAGCTTGCCTTTCGTTTACGATTGATGATTAAGCGTTAGTGATTGGCAACTTGTCTAACACCCTGGTTTTTCTGGCCGGCGACCGGCGACCACCGCGTGTCAGCCGCCGACAACATTTGAATGTTTGTTCGCGAATGTTTTAGGGTGGTTTCCACAGAACAGAGGTGGTTTCTGTGGAACATCGCCGGTTGCCCGCTGCCGCTGCTGAAGGTCGCCGGCCAGAAAAACCAGGGCCTTAGACTAATGCAGGCGATTAAAGGCAAAGAAGTTGGGTCGGCGTCCTCATGATAGACCTTTCGATTCTCGCTCCGGAGCGTTTCTGATTCAACACATGTGGATGATGCTACCAATGTAATGGGGACATTTGGACCAGTTTCAGTCTTGGGCGGTCTTTTTTTGAGCTATTTAGTTTAAGTGCGTAATGTGATTGACAAAAGCATGTGGAGAATTTCATCATTTGTTTAAGTATGTAACGAAGCGTGTACCTGGCTGCATTTTCCATTGTATTTTTCTTTATGTCAAATAAATTATAATTTTATGTGTATAAAAAAATTATTACCTACATTAATAAGGAAAAAACAATAATAATAATAATCTCAGGGCTTGTGGAAGGCTGTTTGTAGCATTAAACACAAGCAAAAACAACAAATTAGAAATACTCTAAAACTAAATAAGCGTGATTTAGGTTTAAGAACATTTTTTTATTTATTTTGAAAACATCATGAAAACCAGCCATTTCATTCAACTGGTCAATTTTCAGATCTTGAGGGTTCTACATTCGAAATCTAATATCGTTCGTCAGCATAACCCCAGTACTGCAGTCTCGACGGAACCTCGCGGCAAAGATTGCTACAACAAGTTTTTGAAACCAGCACAACTTAATCCGGGTAAGTGACGTTGATGAATCACCTTGTATAACTTTACCGGTAATCGGGTAGTGTAATCAAAATAATTGTTAAGGTTGGCAAAGTAAAATGGATTGAGGACTACAAATAGCGTTGTATTTGACTGTTAGGTCAAATATTACGAATGTTTCACCCTTTTTTATCGAAATTAGAGAAAATAGGAAAGAAAAAATGTTGAAAATGAATTCATAGAAGATATCTAAGCCTCCTCGTTTGTACTGTAATGGATTTTGATGATTTGTTTGTGGTAGATTCCTTAAATATAGTTAAACGGTTATACAATGTATAATTGCCGCGCTTGCAAATCGCGTGGCGTGAACGCGGGCTCAGTGTTTGATAATGGAGACCTAGGCTATCCGAAACATGACGTCACGTGTAGTGACTAAATATACGTGAGCTTAACCGTTTAATTATATTTATAATTATTATGTCTCACGAAAGTTTTGAAGACATTCCGTAATGTTTTTATTATTGATTCGTATCTCGCTTTTATCACGGGCCCATAAATCCCAATCATTTGGTGTGTTTGCATGGGGATATAGGTTCAACACATAGAGACCCTTTGAATAAATTTACTGAGTTGTATACATGCTGCCACACATGGACTGGCACGAACGTAGATATCCGTGAACCGGTCCCAGCAGGCATATAGACGGTAATGGCTATATATGAAAAGAAAAAAAGGAAAAGATGAGTTATTGTGATAAAGGTTGGATGGATAAGAGATGCAGCCATAGAAGAGAGGTCCGGACACCTACTAAAACAATGATTTCTCTTTGCTATCGAGGCAGGCAGTGACTCGCCGCCGACTAGATGGGCCCCTTGTAAATGCCGTCACAGGAGATAGCCAGGGGCAGCACCGGTGTAGACGGTTCAACTATGTTTCAAATAAAAAATATGTATCGGGGTGCTTAGCCAAGTTGCCAATCGCTAACGCTTAATCGTCAATCGTAAACGAACGGCAACTGTCTTTGTCGTGATATGAAAGAGTGACAGAGAGGGAAAACTACGATATGCTACTAAGCGTTAACGATTAGCAACTTGGCTAAGCATCCTGATATTGTTGAAATATTGTTACGACGTTGTAAAAATAAAGCTTAATCGTATTTTTGTTAAACTCGCATCATTTATTAAGCCATAAATACCGAAGTAACTCTCGAAAGTAACTTTTACTTAAAGAAACTCCAAGGAAACTCTGTCGTTATTGACTTTCCTTGGAGTTGAAAGTTGAAATACGAACTCGACTGTTAGGCTTCACTCTAAAATGCTTGCAAAAACATAGTTCATGAAGTTTGTAAAATATTCTTACAGGATTTAGTTTTAATGGCTAGGTTTTTATGAGGCTCAGCATAATGTGCATTATGTTGATGTAAAAATGAGGTAAAACTCTAAAAGTTGTAAAAAATAATGAACAGTTAGAAAACTGAAATTATACACTCTGGGTTAATGAGTACGGGTCAGGTGGAATTTTCATAGTGAATAATGCAAACATGCAGATTTTTTTTTCAAATTATTTCTAGTACTGGTAGGGAGTGCCTGCCACGCCGTGTGGTGACGGCAATAAGAATACATTTGTCGCCACCCCAACTCCTCCTGCGGGTGTCGTAAGAGTCGACTAAGGGATTGAAGTGTCACTGACCATTATTTGGTAAAAGATTGATGATGGGCAGCAGTGTCATCATAGTAGACACATTACTGCGATCGCCAATCCGCTTGTACAGCGTGGCGATTATGGGTATTTTCCTCCTATTGCGTTTATACGCATAGTTAAAAGAAGAGGTCTACATCCAGCAGTGGACTATCATAGGCTGATGATGATGAGAGAGTGCCTTAAGGCGTTAAGTTCGCCATTTGTATTATTTTATATTGTGAAATAAAGTTTAAACAAATAAATAAGTAGTAAAACTCGAATATTTTTTGTAATCAGGTTGAATTTATCATTGTAATCCCTGAAATTATCATTGAATTTCCTATTAAGATCGAGAATAAATTTTAGTCGTTTTAATCAGTTTAATAGTAATAGTAGTAAACACTTTATTGAACAAATCATAAAAATAACAAACAAAACATATGCAGTGAAATTGTACAAAGGCGAACTTATCCCTTTAAGGGATCTCTTCCAGCTTTTAATAATTATTAATACGTGCTTAAAATATGTCTAGGTAATTAAGTATTATAATTAAAATTACTATAATTTGTGAAATAGGTATGAGTAATTGTAAAAAATACCTGTGTATTTGTTTTTCCTGTCAACCGTACTTTGCCACCTTTCGGAGAGCCTACGCTTCGATCATCAAGCCGTGCCGGGCTGAAACTAATGTGAACACAACACGCCGTTGTCATAAATATAAAAAAAATTGTTACAAAATTATTTTTAATAATGGAATCGTTTTTTCCAATGGAAGACCAGCGCTGGGCTGTGCGTCAGCCCAGCAATAAGCTGAATTGGAGACCATTTCGTTTTTTACTTATATTTATGTTTATTTTGTTTTAATGTCTATGTTGTGTCATAAATAAACGTTTTGTCTTTCTTTCTTTAATATTAACATTGTCCTAGAGTCGCCATTAGATGTAGACGTGAGAGTTTATGTTCAGATATTATTGAGCACCGTGGCCGCTCCGATCTGGGTGAATCAACTTTTTTCTGTCTGTTATGTCACGCTGGTTTTATGTAAAATTATGCTACTTAATTTATGTAAACATGCATATAGTCCATTTTGAAAAGGGTTTATTAACACCAGAAAAATACATGTTTACATAGTTTAAGTAGCATAATTATGCATAAAACCAGCGTGACTCAGACGACCGTAACTGGGTCATTGTATGATTTAGGTTATAGTCTTTTTGGTGGGCATACCTAAAGTTAAGGAATTCCTGTAGTAATCTTGAGATAAAATAGTCGACGGTGCAACTAGGTTCGCTGGTCTACAGCCCTATGCAATAAAATCGTAAAAAAGCTGTTAACTTTTGACCACCGAGTGGACAACATTTGTTTTTCCGACTGACAATGACCCAACCATGATAATAACAGACAGAAAAAAGTAGATTCACCCATCTGATGGCGACTGTACATAGTTCAAGCACTATTTGCTCCTTTCCCAATATCTGTATTTCTATTTACTTTTGCTTCATGACGAAATACAAAGTTGGTGCGATTCAATTCCAGCTAAAATTGAATTCGGTATTTGCATTTTAGTAGGATTTGTGGAGGAAAATAAAATTTACAATGGGTTTTCGTTTTTATGGTGAAGTAAGGGCTGTCGTTATCCTAGCCCTAGCCAAGATTCATTCTGCAATCGTATACGATAAGCGATAAGTAATAAATTTATTGTCCGTTTATCGTTAAAATATGAGTGATAATCATGAAAGTATAAATCAATATAAGAGTAACAGTGTTTTTAATATCATAGTTAGGAAAAGAATTGCAAAGGGATCGTCATTTTCAATAAATGACCGATATTTATTACTCGTATAAATTACCGGTCATTAATGACATTGAAGCTATACGGCTTGACTTAAAGCAATAAAAAAATCTGAATATTCATACTTGAAAGTAACGTTAAATTCTTGGTTATGAAAAATACTTTTACCGCTGTAGGTACCTACTGCTTTTTTTAATACTTTATTTAGGGAAAACATACACCATGGATGTACCATTATATGTATAATAAATGTCGCTCAATTATTGAAACTGACGGTCACTTTGCAACTCTAGTCAGGCAGTGAAAATGCCACAATATCTTTCTACTAACGGGTGATAACAAAAAAATGAGAATTGATTCAGAGGCGTAAAAACTTTTTTTTTTTTTTATACCACGTCGGTGGCAAACAAGCATACGGCCCGCCTGATGGAAAGCAGTCACCGTAGCCTATGGGCGCTTGAACCCCAAACTATATCTTGTTTATTATTTTTAATGATTAGATGTCCTTAATAGATGTTAAGATATGGTTAATCGTAAGGTTTTCGTCAAATGTTAAACCCACTGTCTGGACAAGAGTGTTGGACGGCTTTTTTTTCTTTTTGGTACAGTCGAGTGCATTAATATATAGACACATTTGTAGGGGATCAGTATGGAGAAGTATATTATATATGAATTAGGGCTCCTGATATACGTACTATTCGCCGAACCGTAGCTCCGTGTCTTTAACCCCGGCGGTACTAAGATCACGAATTTCACAGTCACGCCGAGATACGTACCCGAATCTTTGTTTGTATACGTATCTACGAATCTTGGCTTCGCCCTGGCAACGAATGCTCGTGGCATGGATACGGCCGGACCGATTATAATGTAAACAAATAAGACCTAATATTGAATGACAACTTGTTTTTAAGTACGTTTTAAATATTACGAGTATACTCTGAATCGGGACGAACGGGATTTTATTGATTTAGGCTTGCATTTTTGGTATCGATTTATGTTATACACTAACGCGTTAGGTACTGTGTTCTATACAAGTGTATAACAAGCGATGGTGATACCTATAAATTATGGTTTGGAATTTATATTGTGATTTTGAATCACTAGATAGAAAAATGAGAAAATCCTGCTAAAAATATTTGAACAAATTGCTATAAATAAAAGATAATACACTCGTCCATTTAAGTTTATTACCTGCCGGGCGGTCCTTTTGTAGATAAGACCAATACTAAGAAGTTGCACGCGTAAAGTAGCAAACAATAGTTTGTCAGCGACATAATTGACCACACGTGGTAATTTTATTGATAAATATGATAACTTGGGCTTTACCTGGTACCTTTTGTTTGTGAAGTTAAATGAAGTAGCCGCATCTTTGTGTTTGTATATAGATAAGCGGGGATGTTTTAGTTAATTCGGAGAGGGCAATTTCGGGTTTTAGGCTTATACGTGTTAGTCATTAATAAGATTGCAGTTCGAACAGACTTAACGAGAGTTGAGTCGAATTTAAAGTAATTTAGGTTTGTTACTGTTGTTGAGAAGATAGCGTTTTTAAAGTGTGTTAACAATGAAGAGATGTTGGGTGTGGAGTTATGCCACCAGGGTCGGTGACACGGCTTTATGCACTTTGTGCAATGATCGTACGAACAGTGAGTTTTCGTGTCGTGGTAGTGCAATAGGATCGACAGGAAAGCGGTGCTCCTAAAATCTCCCGTCACGACATCTAATGGGTTAGTATAATGTATTTTTAAAAATGATATTGCTTTTTAATATCCTTTTGTATTTTAAAAGTTCCTTTGGGTGTGTATTTTGTAGGTAATAACGCTGCCTACTAAGCAAAACTCTCAGGTTCGAATTCTGATAAAAATATTTATTTGTATATTTATGACTCATTTATTTTGTTCCTGAGTTATGGGTTTCCTAGTATTATTAATCGTTGACTCCCTCAATATTGATTTATATATTTATTTATCTCAACTTCACTGCACAAAAGAAAAACTTAAAGTACAACAGGCGGACTTAATGCCATCAAGCATTCTCTACCAGTCAACCTTGAGGCAAATCAGAAAAAAATATAGGCGGCGCAAATATATCAATAAAATCTGAATATACTAAATGAATAACAAAGCGATTTTTTTCATCGAAATCTTATCGTAATTAGTGAAAATTACTTAACTTTTCTATTCAGAAGATA